>BMAT01010091.1:130622-155770 GCA_019649035.1 Elysia marginata | reverse complement strand
CCCCCCTGGCCCAACCCGTACAGGTGTCTCTACTTGAGACTTGCATTAGGAATGGTTTGACATTTCAAGCTTTTTTTTTTGTTGTAATTTTTTGTTGTTATTACAGAATGACCATTAATTGCCATCACATTTGCCATTCTTATCTTATCTTTGCTTCACTCAAGATAAAGATTTCCAATGGCAGCACAGTGTGAATGTGTTAGTCCAAAGATTTTCACACTGTCTTAGAAAACTGTGGCTAAAACAAATTAATTGTAAGATTATAGATTTCTTCGCTGGTCTCATCAAAATTAATATAAAACAGAAATCTTTACACTGCCAAGAGGGTTTTGAAAAGCACTTAAAACTTAATCCATTGAGTTTAAAGTTCTATGAAACCTGATGTTATGTATAAAACCACTATGAGAATATGATACTTCACAGCCTCTTGTTTTTCCTACTCTCTTTTGCAACTCCATACTGACTTGTGTGGCCTATGCATGTTACCTAGGCAACGCCAGAGGTAAAGTTATAGTCTTCTGCACAAAACAATATTACATGATACTCGCTTTCATGTACCTGTGATAAGTAGTGTCAATGTAATCAAGATATCTATTGATTTTTTTGTATAGATGCCTCAACAATAAATAATCGTCAAAGAGTATGCTGTAGATGTATCTTTTTATATCACTTTGTAGACCCAATTTCTTATAGCACATTTGTAAGACCATGAGCATCACAACTTATCAGATTTCATTTCCTTGATGTATTTTTTTTTCAACACTTAAGGATGAATAAATGAGATATAGGTTGGAAGAAGTTTTTTTTTATAAGATATTTATGAAGCAATGTAGGACATTGCATTATTTCATAAAATTAGAAGTGCCTTAAATATAATTTAACTTATTTAGAATGGTAAAGAGATCTTGTAAGTTGCAACTGGAAAAAAATAATGAAAAAGAAACTGATAGCAATACTTTAATTATTCAGCTTAAGTGTAAGAAACATTTTTAATAATGTCTTTTTTTTTTTTTGCGGACTTTGTAAAAAAATAGTAACACATTTTTGTGAAGCTCCTAACCATCATTTTTTTATAATAATAAAATAGCAATGCTTCTTTGATCTGCAGTTTCAATATTGAATAAAAAATATGTGTCTAAATATTGCTTTCACGCTTCATTTGTAACAGTTATGTCTCTCATATATTTTTGAGGATTACTGTGTGACTTCAACGTCGCTTTCTAACAACACATAGTGCATTTTAACCATTTCAATGAACCTTTTCAATGAACCACTTGTAGGTGCTTAAACTGCATTGCTTGTTTAAAGCTACTCATATAACAGAATAGCAATTTTTTGTCTTTGGACTTAAGTTTGCAGCTGAAGGGTAATGAGTCTTTTTTAAATCAGTGTATAATCCATTTATTTCTAAAGAAAGCCATCCCCTGCGTTTATTGATAACAATTCTAATCAATTTATTTTGAAAAGATCTGTCCAATGAAGTGTTGTTTTTTTTTTCTGGGTCACATTTTCTTACTTTAACATAGACCAACTTTTATGCTTGTCTAACCTAATACTAACAACTATGGGCAATTTAGTGAAACAGTTCAGCAAACACTAAAATCTTTAAGTTACAATTTGTTTATAGGCAAGCTCTTTAAAATACGGTAAAGGAAAAAAATCATTTTTTAATTACGGTAGTGTCCCTGTAGCTTCCGTTTTCAAAATTATTTTAAAAAACTCAAAGTTCCCTGAGGAAAAAAAAATCAAGGTCATTCTTTGGTTTTGAGGAATGCTAGTTTTTGTTGTTGCGGTGGGCTTGTAAAAGAGGTTGTTATTGAGACAAGTTGAAAATGAACTGTGTGCTGGAAAGCCACTATATGTATTAAGTTTTAAAAAGTGTGTAAAGCAGCTTAAAGGATCAGCAAAGCTACAAAAAATTTCACTGGTAAACTCATCTTCTCTTACATTTTAGACAGAAAGTAAAACCAGCTTTTTGTTGTAAATTGATCAAACAGTTAAATGAAAGCAAGGCTGCAGTGAAGGGAGACTTTTTATGAATGATTCCCATTTACTTGACGCTTAGACCTTATAACAAAAAAAGATTTGGCCTCTTCAAGTCTATTAAATAACTTTTTACCAATTAAAAATAAAGTTAAGTCATTGAGTACCCTCCTTATATGAATGCTATACATTCCAGAAATCATCAGGTAGTCTATGATTTAGCTATAGCACACCCTATTTGTAAGCCAGTGGTGACATTTTTCATGTAAATTAAAACCGGGTTTCCATGATAAGAGAGAAACTCTGTTTTCATTTTCATCCGTTTATTTACTTACTAGGCTCCGTTTATCATATAGGTACCTAACTTTTATCCTAGGGTCGGCATATTGTATTTTAACATATAAAACTTTGTATCCAGATCTAAACTAACAGTGTATAATTGATAATGCTTAGTAGTAAAACAGCCAGTATCAATAGTTTAAAAGACAGTATATCAGTAGCATATATATTTTCACAACAAGTTTCTTTAGCCATTGCTTATGTCACAGGTTTAAAATAAAAGTTGGCATTTTTAAGACTGCTTACATATAACTTTTTAAATGATAGTAAATTATTCCTTAACTGTTTCTTAAAATGAGCTGAGAAGAAGATTATGAATATCACCATTTTAAAATATCTGACCATTTTTATGTCTTTTCTATGAGCAAAACAGATTAAAAGTATTACCACCTTTTACAGAGAGAAACTATAATACATGTAGTCTTTAGAAATATTAACTCCATTATTTTTAAAGAAATATTAAGAGGCAGAGAGAGCATAATTTCAGAACCCTTAATGGGGTTTTATAAATATACAAATAAAAACATAATTCTCAATTGGCCCCTTCTCAAATGCTTACAAATCACTAAACTGCGACACTGACTAAGATCCCTAAGCTATATCACATGCATAACATAACTTGCATGCATGTTTTCCTTTAAATAGATTCTTATAGTTGTAGTAAAAGTATTCACTTTTTCACTACTGTTGTCTTAAAGAATATAAGAAACAAGGCTTCCTAAGCAAAATTCACCATCAAATGTAGAATTCATGTGATGAAAGGCATCTTTTACATCTCTTTCAACACCATCGCTTAAAATAACAGTTTGCTAAAAGATAAACCAATGAATATTATTCCGGAATACCTGCATTATTTTTATGATGACAAGCTCAATATGTTATTCCCTGCATGATTTATTAATCTTCTCTGTATAAGGTACTAATTTCTTTCCATTAGGCAATGTTTGTTTAACCAAAACTTTACGCCTCCTTTTCCTCACACTCTAGTATGACTTAAATTTAAATTTAAAATGTCTTGAACATTCATTGTTTCATATTTTTTGGTTCATTAACCTTTAATTTAAAGAATGTTTTAATTTAGCTAGATTGCTGCATTGATTGTCTGGCTTTAATTTTCCTCACTGTCTTCATTTGTAGGTACATGTTTTATTTTGCTTAATTTCAAGCGTTTCTGAAATTGTTGTAGAGTGTGTTGATTTTCACTGTATCAAGTTTGCTCTTGTAATTAATTTTAAAAGAAATTGTCTGTGTTCAGTGATGTTCGTCTTTAACCAAGTTTAAAAAATACTTCGAAGTTTTAATTGCGCGTATAATTATATTGACAAGAAAATGAACCATGACTTTTTAATGATAAATGTTATTGAAAATAAAGAATACCTCAGAATGAAAACTGCTTTCAAGGGAATTATGAAGCTCAAAAATAATACAGCGGAGTTGATCTGAAGAAGAACCGAGCATCTAAAATATAAATTGTGTCTATGCAATGTAACTGTTTTAAGCTAATTATTGTAATAACTTTCAAATAATTTTTCACAATCAGAGGCATGGTTGTATGAAACTACCAACATATGTGCAGTGTTTCATCTTTTATAGTTCACTCAAATGCTCAGAACTATTAGAATAGCTGTATATTTAAAAGACCATGAAAAGTGCTTTTTGTTCATATTTTTATGAAAATAAGGAAACCTTTCTGTTTTGTTTATTTTCAGTTTGAGAAGGCAGAGAACAAAGAGCAGCTTCAGAAAGTGATTGAATCATTTCAGGAATCACTGCGGTCCAAGATAAACCCAAAAAATCTGAAAAGATTTGTGCAAGCTTTTATGAAGTATGTGTAGAACCACTCTCTGTTCCTAAATAATTTTTCTTAACTATAGCTGACAGTATGCAAATACATAGTCTTATGAATTTATCCAGTATTTAATGTTCTATTCAATGTGTTTCATTTAGCTTTTAAGGTTTCATTGCTTATCCTTTAAACAGCAAACTCTTATTAGCAGCTTGTAAAAAATACGTCACTGTTTACCTAAAATAGTTTTTAGTTTTTATTATTATTGTAATTGCCAATGCTTTGCAATGTATGAAACGTTTTGTTTTCAAGGAGTGCTGGAGCGCTTTGAGCACATAGGATAAATCATTGATGGTAATGACTTTGAAAAAAAAAAATTTTTTTCCCTTGCACAAATATGAAATATTTAATGTGTAGCCTATAATTTTTCACAAATTAATTGCCTTTTTTTATAAGTCATGAATTAGATAATGCTGCCTTCTAAAGATTAAGAGACTTTTCTCACAGAATAACGGCAAAAACTTTAAAACTTGCGCTAGTTAAATATTGTAGATGTGTGAGCTCAAAACTTCTTGGTCTGTGTATTAATTTGCATACTATTGATAGAAAACTGAATTTTGAGCTGATTCTAGCGTTAGTTTTTGAATGTAAGTATTCTATGAAGATAGGCTATGCTGTTTTGCCTCTCTTAAAGAAAGTAATTTAAAGCTAAACATGTCAAAAGTAAAGAACTGGACTTTCAAAGGGGTAAGGTGACACCACCCCATTGTTTATTATAGCAGGGACACAGTTGAACAAGTTCATTCATTCAAATTCCTGGGCTCCATTCTGTCTAGCACATAAAGATGGGAATGAAATAGCAACAATATATTCAAAAAAGCCAGACAAAGTATTTACTTTTAAGAAAAGTTGCTCTTTTTAAGGTTAATGAGGTGACACTGTGGATAGCATTTTAACTCAATTGATTACTGTTTGGTTTGATAGAAAAGCAAAAAAGGATATTAAGACTAAACTCAATTGTCATAAATGCACAAAAGTTGATTGGTGTGAATCTGCCAACTCTTGAAAGTGTATATTACGAAAGAATGTCAGCCAGAACAAGACAGATCTTGAAAGATGGCACCCACTTAGCAAGGAAATATTTTAGTTTTTTCACCCCCCCCACCCCCAAGCGAAGACTCAGGAAATAAACGATTAGTAATTAGCTTCTTTCCCCAAGCCATAAAACATTTTAATGGAACTAGAATTATGAGATTATTCTAATTAAATCTTTTGATCAAATAAAGGACACATTAGGATCGGGTGTTTTGTTGATTGGGAAGTGTTTAGAGAAGTGCATGTATTTCTTGTTCATTGAGACGAAAAAGAGAAAATCCTACACAGAGACAGCAAGAGAAAGAGAGAGAGAGAGTATTTGTCTGGCAGATGCGTCTCAAGCTTGTTGTCACTGCTTCATCCTTTTGTTGACTTTCTCAATATGCTCACATCTACACAATCCTCACTATAGACATCACTCGCGCATCATTTAATATCAACTAGGGAAGCATTCTGCATTCAGAAACTCTGTACCCGCACACTGCTACAACAAGCTCTTAGTTCACCCTCATTTTGTTGCGATGTACTAATAAGACTATATTGGGCGTTTTAAGTAATAGAACACAACAGTGACATCACAGCTGCAATATTCATCCAATTTTCTTCAGTTTTACTAGTTGATTACATTTACTGTCAAAAACTATTGAATAACACCAAATATTTATTAAAACATATGATTTTTTTTATTTTTCAGACGATCAAATATTGCAGAGCAAATTGCAAAGCTCAAGTAAGTGGTTATAGTTTCATGAATAAGTTTGATGGTTGTTATACTTATCACTTCATAGTCTTAACAAAAGTTGTTGTAATTGATTATTTGGCATTAAAACCTAACTTTGGGTTGCAGAAATATTTACATTTTCACTACAAGTCCTTAGATTATACAAATACATCGTTAAAGCAAAATGCCTGAGCTAGATATACAGACCATATAATAATAATATCTAAATTTATATAGCGCTTTTTACAATAATTTAAAGTCTCAAAGCACTTGACAAAATAAAAGCTACACAGTTTCTTTCATACAAGTTTTCAAAAACATGGATAACGTAGACAATTGGAAATTGAAGGAAAAAATACAAGATATATCAAATACAAGAAAACATGGACAAGAAAAATTGTAAATCTAGGGTTCCTAATAAATTTCCTTTAATGGTTCAGTTCTTAAATAAGTATGTCTTCAGAACTGATTTAAATCTAGATAATGATTCGGACTGTTGGACTGATAAGGGTAGACGGTTCCAAACATCTGGGCCCTGGAAAGTAAAAGCATATAATTATGAATTACCTTTATAATAGAATCAAAATCTTGAGAAGGCTAAGGATTTTTTAAGTATTGGGGTTCTAATCAATAGTATTTTGATTGATGTGAGTATTTAGTGTAATTGTAAGGCAATTTAACTTAAACTGCTGTTGGGCAATATGTGAATCTTTGATAGAACATTTTGAGTATTTTTGTGTGTGTGTCTTTGTGTTTTATCACAAGAGAGATAAAATAATTTGGCATCAAGTTGTTTTCTCTAAAATGTCTTTGGTAGCCACAAAAAGATATGGATTAGCTGCTCTGTTTACTTTTATAAGCAAATAAATATCATAAGCAAAATTTTATAGTTATAAGGTCTTACTTTTGTTTTCAATTTCTTTCTTACAGTACAAACCAAGGACGAAAATTTTGAAAACTGAAATGGGAGCTAAAGGAATTTTTTTTTTTTTGTTTGAACAGATGCCGTGTCCTTATGGTGACTGGAAGTAAAGCATCATTCAATCACACTGTACACAACTTGTTCACCAAAATGCGAGAGCGCCTTAACAAAATGGAATGTGACATCCTTCAAGTTGATGGTGTGGCAAATGTCCTAGAGGAGAAGGTAAAAATAATCAACTGAAGACAAAAACAACTTTAACATATACTTTATAATAATAGAAAACTCCAGCAAATCACGGATGACTGATGTCAAAATTTTGAGCTTCAAAAAATCAGGCTCAGAAAATTTCCAACCAAGTTTTTGTTTTAACGCAATTAGAGTCGCTAAATTAAAAATTTGGATTTTGTTTTTTAACAGGGTTGAAGAAAATTCCTGGGTGATTCAATTTTGTCGATTCAAACATAAAAAGCAAGCAAAACTTGGGTATGCAGGCTACACAACTTTGGAAAATAAAAATTAAGACTTTTTTTAGTTGACGTACTTCCCAGATACGATGCATGACTGAAAAGTTTTGCCTCTTGTGCAATATTTAATTTATCAATTGAAATGGCTCCTTCAAATTTGGCAAAAAGTTTTCCTAGTATTTAAACTTACTGCTCTTCAAGCCATATGCAGCTGTGATGTCACTGTTGTGTTCTATTACTTAAAACGCCCAATATAGTCTTATTAGTACATCGCAACAAAATGGGGGTGAACTAAGAGCTTGTTGTAGCAGTGTGCGGGTACAGAGTTTCTGAATGCAGAATGCTTCCCTAGTTGATATTAAATGATGCGCGAGTGATGTCTATAGTGAGGATTGTGTAGATGTGAGCATATTGAGAAAGTCAACAAAAGGATGAAGCAGTGACAACAAGCTTGAGACGCATCTGCCAGACAAACCTTGAAGAGTTGACTCATCAATGTGACGGATCTTAAACATTGGTGTAAGTGGAACAAATGTTTCATGGAAACCGTCATGTTTGTAAAGCGAGATGCTGCTGAAGTCTTTGAGATTTCTTTGAATTAGGTGCAGTCTTAATTGTTAATTAGGCAATCATGTCATTCAACAGCATGACAATGCTCGCTCCCCAAACCAGTCAAAAGACTCAATATGCCTTTATTGGACTCAGATTTCAGGAGATCTTACCTCGTCCTCCGCATAGTCCACACTAGCTATATTGGACTTTCTTTCTTTGTCTTATTATTACAAAACAATTGAAATGGAATCATTACACTGAAGATGATGACTTTGTGGCTGATGTGCATAGGTCTTGTAGAGGATAATCACAGAGGTGCCACTTTTCCGGCAATTGCCGGAATTCCGGCAATGGTATGGGTTCCGTCAATATTCCGTCAAGGTTCAGGTAAACCTTGCTTGTCTGCAGGAAATTAGCGAAAATAATATTGACGGAAGAGAGAAATAAAAAGAAAAAACGGACGAAGAATTAGTCTTCATCCAGCAACTTCATCCTCTGTAAGTGACGGAAAATGAGCCACTGAGCATGTGCAAACAAACAATAATATTATCCGGATTGCCTTACAGACCGTCTACATTGCTAATGCAATTTGTTGACTTAAGTTATAGCTCAGGGAATGACGGAACTTTACATCCACATCAATGTTTATGATGTTTTCAATAGAAAACCTTCACAATCAACGGACTTTTTATCTACACATTTGATAGAATTTTTAGTTCTAGAGCTAATCTAGATTATTAGATTTAGATCGATCTTTTCATACCAATCCTTCAAAAAATGGATTTAATCTTTGTTGAACGAGATGGACATCAGGTTCTTAAAGAACTTGACAAGAGTGTTCCAAGGCGAAAACTGAAGAAAATGACTATAATGTTAATAGTCAATTTTCCTTTGGATTACATTAGCATTCTGTCAGGGGCAGGTGTGGCATGTTACATTTCATGATAGAAAAAAAACGCAGTACTGGAAAGGGATGAATTTCCACACAGTGGTGCAACCCTAGCTAAGCCTAAACTTCATAGTAATCAATTCTTTATTTTTTTCTCGAAATAAAGTGTCCTATGCAGTAAAATGCATTATTTTTTATCATAATAAAAAACACTGACGACATGAAGAAAAACGAGCCTCATAGTCATAGGAGTAGATCTAATTTTTAACTCAAATAAATAGTGACACCCCAGTGAGTAAGTTCCACCTTGTGTCCTTAGAAAGAAATTTGGTAAAAATGGGTTTCATCCCCTTCATTTCGTCACTCTTGCCAGGATTATCCCAAAATTTGTTCCATGTTAATGCAAAGAACGATCAATAGAAAAACTTGAAGTTGGAAAGGCGTGTAGCGATGGATGGGGTCCAAAGAAAATTTCAGGCAATTTTGTCTTGCCAGGGTGGCATCTCTGTAATGAGCTCAATTTTTCACCGACGTATTTGAACACCTTGTTAATTGTTGACGCTCAGTTGTTGCCTGAGACGATAACTACTTATGAAAATTAAAGTGGTTTCAAATAGCAGAAGTCCTAAGCTTTCTTTTTGTGTATAACTTTTATCTACGCAATAATTAGTTTGAAAATAAATGGTTGACTTTTCAGTCCAGCCTCATACTTTCCTCTTTTCAATTGAGTCCTTGTTGAGTATTCTTTTCTCATTTGCTGTGCTTAGTAAATTGTATCTATGTTACTCTCTCACCAGCCTGAAAGGTTTGCCGAGAGTTTGCTCTATTTTCTGCAAGGAATGGGACTTGGTACGTACCGTTTTAAATTTTCAATCTTTTTTTTGGCTTTATGATGACTTATGTGTGCGATTTATACAAGATCAATAAGTAGAAACTTTTAAGCAGAAATTTGTAGTTGTACCCTTGCTGCAATATTCCTGAATTGAAGGAAAGAAAAGTAGAGGAGAAGAAAATCTGCTAGAAGAAAACAAGAAAGATGATATTGAGGATAGGTGCATAGAATACTCTCTTCCTTTACATTCAGTTCTTTTTTGTTTAATTAGTTTTTAATACACAGGTCAATTCACCATTACAGGGGAAAAACAGACACAAGAAACAAGGGAAATCTGGTTTAATAGTAAAAAAAAAATTACGCTGCAGAAATATCATTTCTTAATGATGCTGCTTTGCTGAGGTCTATCTGCATTACCCGTTTTCATTTTCCAAAATTAGAATTATACCATTAAAGACTTAAAACAAGACCAAGAAGTGCCAATGCTAGTTTACACTGTTTGAAGTAAACATTCAATTGTTCTTAAACCCAACATATATTTTTCATAGCATTGTCAGCTTCATTATAGAAATTATTTGAAACTGTAATATTTTTTCATAAAAGGAAAAGAAAGGCTTTAATTGCATTATTAAATTTTGATATAAAAATGCTTCATTACATAATAGTTTTAGAATAAAGGAGTTTCTAACAATAGAAAGAAACTTAGAAAAGGACCGTGTACATGAACTGAAGGCAGAGAAACAACTGAAATATTTAAAATGCAAAGTAAAGGAGTCCTATAATGTAGACAAAATTTAGTTGTCAGTAAAGCCAAATAAATTGAAATACTTTTAACAAGGATAGTGAAATATATTATCCCTTAAAAGTGATTAATGGAGTATTAAATGCTTGGAAAATTATTTAGATGTCCGATATTATTAGGTAAAAAATTGTTTATTAGATGTAAAAAAAAAAAAAGGACAGATTTAAAAATTCCGTCCTTTGTAACTTAAATGTTATCTTTTTTTTATCAAAGATATTATGTACGCTTGTGATTCCTTTGCAATAGAGGCATGGCTGAGCAGCAAATTTTGAAAATGTTCTTTTGTTCAATACTGTTAGTGTGTTTTATGACAAGTTTGTATTCTTGTCACTATTGTTAGGTCAGGGCCAAATCCAATTCAGTTTTAATGAAGTGGACTATTTATATGAAGAAGTAGCTATTACTTCTTTGAAAATTTTGGTACTTTTGCTCAAGCTTACAAGAGGACCTTATAAATTATGGATGTTTATCATTGTAAAGTAGATTGTTTCTCCTATCACTTTGTTATGTTTCATGTCTGTCTCGATAGATAGATAGATGTATAAATATTTTTTTTTATGTACTTTTGCTCTTTGTACAGTTGGCGGTGTTCCCATGCCTCGCGTGCAGCGATCCTCTTCCATCGATAGCACAGGCACCCCACCGCAGCGAAACCGCTCCATGTCTATGGAAGAAGCTGATATGCCTCGCGGGATTTACTCCATGAGTCCTCCCAAATCTAGTGGTGGATCACCACTGACAGGCAGCGGAACTGATGGCCTGTCCACAAGTCCCGTCAAGAGCTAAGCTATAAGTTAGCAAGCCAGGTGGCTGGTTGTTTGTCTGTTTAGGCCTTCACAGAGTAGACAGATTGTTTGTTTGGCAGTGCAGCTCACTTAGATCATTGTGTGTGGTAGTCAAAAGTTATTTAATAGGTAATATTTGTCCCTATCTCTACTGAGAATAATGAAGCTGTATGGATTTCTCAGTTGACAACTTTGATAGTTCAAAATTGTCTGTCAAATATCTTTTATGTTATTAAATTTCTTTTTGAAAAGTAGGCCTGTTAACAACAACTTTAATCTTTCTTGAATGAATCAAAGTATGAAAAGATGTTTCTTTGACATTTTACGATTGAAAATTTACAGAATTGACTTAAGTTCATGGCATTGCAAATTTTTAAAAGTATTTAACCTAAATACAATATAGCGGGTGCTTTTCCTTGAATAGGCTGTAAAGATGTCAGTACAAATGATATGACAACATTGCTGAGACTGATACATGAAACAGCCATTTATGTAAATTCTCAGAGAATGTAAATGAGCTGTGACATCAGTTTATTTTAGACTATTTTTTTTTTGGCTTGCAAATTTGGTTAAGTATTCTCTGTGTTGGGAATAGGTTAAGTATTCTCTGTGTTGATAATAGGGTAATTATTCTCTGTGTTGAGAATATTTTCATGAGTGTGTGTGATCAAAGTCAAATGAAGCATGTTAGTGAGCAATAGTGGTGTCCCATTCCTGAGGTTACCTTTCCAATATAGTGTGATAGAATCAGTAGCTGTTCAAATTTCATGATCTATCATCTGTTGTATTATGATTACCCTGTGTAGCGTACACTTCTATGCACTGGTTTGTTGATTTTACACCCTCAAATTCAAATGACATTTTGTACAGATGTGGTCATTGATAGTCTTAGTGCGACACTGACCATGTTGACTTACATAATATGCATGGAAGGGAATATGATAGCAATCATCCACTGTGATCTAGAGAAAAGTCAAAGTTGTTATGCTTTCTTTAGATGGTTTGAAACTCATCATGTTGCCATGCAGCTCAAAATTTACAATTCGTTATGTACATTAAAGATAGCAAATAGGAAAAGGATAGCTAAACTTCATAAATGTTTTTCAGATATTTCAGACAAAAAAATTACTTATATATACATATATTGGCTTTGTGTTTGTTGGGAATATATATTTTTTATTAAATGCCCAGGCAGATAGTTTAAAAAGTCTGGTGTTGTTTACATTAGAAAGCTCCCAATCTTCTTACTATACTAAAATTTGAGGCTCAAGAACTGAAGAGTGAAGGCTTTGGTTCTTTCCCCTTATTTTCTTGCCCAGCTTGCTATCTCAAAAGCTTTCATATTTGACATGTTGCATTTGGTGTCGTTCATTTTTTTTTTGTATTTTGATATACTTTATCTGTGTAATTGTGGTTTTCAATCTAAAAAGCAATCAGTTTATGTTTAAAAAAATCAAGTATGATTGTACCAAAATTTAGATATACCTATGTAGTTTATGTTTACTATAACCACAAAATTGATTGTACATATACATGTGCAATCTATGTATATTTATATTTTGGGCTTTTTCCTTTTTATATTTTGTTTATGGTCATTCTAACATAATATGAGCTATATCAGATTGTAAGGTTAAAGAATGCAATCAGAGCACATATATAGAATAATAAATAATATATTCATTTACATTTCTGGTACACTGTATGCTGTATGCTCAAAGGGAAATACTGTCTGTTGTCTCTGCTTAATCACAGTACTCTGTACTTTTTTATATCTATGTTTAGTTAATATTTTCTTAACTTGTTTGTTTTTGTTTTTGACAGTTTGCATCAAATAGGTTGTGAGAGCCATAAAAATACTTATAGATTCACTTTGTCCTTGATTTTAATTTAAATTTAAAGGTGTCAAATCTAGCTGCCAACTTTCATCTTTCATGTAATTTTTTTTTATGTTTCTTTCATAAATATTGAGCATTTTGTTACCTGCAAAGCTGTCCTTAAAAAATATAGCAATATCACTGAGAAAGATCTCATGGATGGCTTGGGGCTTGAACAACAATGTAGTTTAATAAACAGATGATGCAATAGTGACATTATAATACAATTTATACTAGCTGTGGTTTTTTCTTTTGCTTTATATATATAGTTATATATATATATTTTTTTTTTGTTGGTAATGGCACTGGGCTTTTAGTCACAGGAGCATCTAAGGCTGCAAATAGTCCTTGAGGTTTTCTCTAAAATTGTTCTATTTTATTCTTTTGTCACATTAAATTTTCCCCCCCAAAAAGTTTGTATTTTTGTATGGTTAAAATTCAGGCATTTATTTAAGGCCTAATTGTTTCTGTACTTATTATCTGCAGCCAAAAAGTGCTCTTGTGCCATTATTTCTTCCACATTGCCCAAAATCGTAAAAACGAAGACATATTTACTATTTTATAGTTTACCTGTATAATTTTCCTACAATAGAGCAGAGACTTTTCATACAAGACATATTTCTGTTGTTTGAGTATAGAAATGAAATGAGTGTACTACATGTACCTATCAATGTATTTTAATCATATATTTCAATAAATTCATGGATCGTTTTGACAAGTTACTGTTTCTTTCTTCATTTTTCAACCTGAGAAACCTTTTTCATGCATTTCAATAGTTCGTAAAACTTGTTTTAGTTTCCTTTTTTTATAAATGGAAATACTTGTATTTATGCGAAAGGTTTTGTCATATTTGCCAATAGGTGAAAAATGATCTTTGGGAAAAATTTAGCATATAATGCTTTAAAATGTTTTGTAGTTTTCATTTTTTTTATTTTGTTGAACTGATATTGCTAATGCTGCCTTTATCACCAGTTACGAAACATCTGCCATCAACCTACTGGTACATCAACTCTCAGATTTGTTGCAGCTACTGTTGGTGCAAATCATTGAATATAAAATTAATGTACCTTATCTTTGCATATTTGCATCAGAACTTGATTTGAAATGTATTCATTTTAGATGGGAGAACATTGTCCTGAGGTACAAAGTTTTCACAAAGCCATAATTTGAATCGACTTGATCCTGATGAAAGATAATTTTAAAGTTACTAGGCTTTACAAGTAATTTGACAATTACAAAGTGCATGTATATATACCCTTACAGAGGATGTAAAGTTAAAAGGTTAATTTTCAGAATATTTTATATAACTTTAAAAAGATAACTTCCAGTAGAGATAGACTCCTGCCTATTTCTTTTCAATGAATACTGGAGGCAGCCACTGCTCATCAATGAGTAATGATCAAAAGATTTAAACTACTGTACCTATCTTATAGTGAATTAAAGTAGGCTTAAATCGCCAAAAGATACCTCAAGAAATCAAAAGTTCATTCAGAAATAAGGGGAAAGAATTGAGATTGCTAACCTAGTGCCTGCAATTGACATGACTAGTTATGTCTCTTTCTCTAAAATCTCTACTTGCATTTGTGTCATTGGTTCATGAGCCACATTTCTAGAGAATGAAAAGAAAAACTTTTATGGGTACCCTTGTCAGTCATTATTGTAGCCTAAAGAAATAGCTGCCTGCCACTCTAGTTTTAAATAAGGTAAACTAAAGCAACTAAGACCAAAAAGTAATGTTAAAATTGTCATAAATTTTTAATGAAACAAACTTTTGTATCTACAAACAGTTTGCTGAGGCATCTTTGCATTAAATCTGAGCTATGCTAGTGAATCAATGTATGGGCCATGTTTATAGAACAAGAACAAGATGACTACTCCCTTGAGTCTCAGCTCTCTCTTACTGGATATGCTGGAAATTTTCAGCCGAATTGGGAAAGTTTCCATGGTTATGTTCAAGTTAAACAAGCAAGTTTGGAACAAAACCATAGTATACATCTACCAGGTTTATGTACTCAGCACACTACTGTAACAGAGCAACACCTGGACCAAATACATCGCCAGCAGACTCAGCGGAACATTTTTTTCATCTTCGCTGCCTCAGATGCCTCTTTCAGATCGAGTGGCAAGACAAGGTGACGAACTCAGAGGTCTTCTAGCGTGCTTGCATCCCAAGCCTGTTTGCGCTCCTCAGCCATAAACATCTCAGGTGACTAGGCCCAGGTACGCCGCATGAATGATGGGTGTCTCCCTCAGGGCATTCTGTATGGAGAGAAGCAAGGGGGTTCCCTCCTTAGAGGCAAACTGCAGCTCA
This sequence comes from Elysia marginata, assembly GCA_019649035.1. NCBI lineage: Eukaryota > Metazoa > Mollusca > Gastropoda > Plakobranchidae > Elysia > Elysia marginata. The sequence goes on along the minus strand of BMAT01010091.1, from coordinate 140,412 downwards.
GAGTCAATCATGTCTACAAGCGGGACATGAACGCCTGGAAATGGTGTGCTGACAACGGCCAAGAGAGCTACTGTCAGTGAGGGAGTGATATTGTCAAAACTACCAAAAATGTCCAGCTTGTAGATAAGAGAGAAAGTAGAAAATAAGAAAGGGCAGTCTTGGTGTATTATCAAACCTCCTTTGGTTGTTATAGCTGTTTGGGTGACGGCAACTTTTCAGTAACTCTTGAGTCACACCTCAGCACTACACCATCATCTTTTGAGATGAACAGATGCCGACTACATAGACCTCCATTGAAAATTGGTTAACGTAAAGATAGGCAACTGAGGATCATTAGATTTAATCAGGCAAATGTAAAAATTCCAAACAAATTCAAAATGAAACTATCAGCAATTGCTACATATGGTGCTGATTGCTATCAACATAAAGCAAGTAAATCATTGGTACAGTTTGTTTAACTTACAAAATATCCGTAAGCCGATTAAATCCGCTTTAAATAGGAATTCTATTTTTAGCACTAATGCTAATGGACAAGGTAGTGCATACATAGAGACAGTTATCACTACCTATCATGCATTTTACATAGGGACACAAGCAAAAATCTTATTTATGTTCAATGTCGTGCTATTTTTGCTAACCAATCAAAATCAGTGCTATTTTAAGTATTCGAGGTCTTTGTTGAGCCCAAAAATTTTATTTTTTTATCAATGGCAGCTCCCAGGTCAGCTGTCTCAAAGGAGTTGAAAATCTAGGGATGACGAACTTTTAAGGACTTTGTGGAATTCCAATCATTAATTCACATACGAAAACATGCCCGTAACGAATTTAAAGTGAAAGGCAATGGTAACATGGCCAATTCGAGAGGGAACTCTAACATCAAAAGCTCGACAACAGTCGCACTATGATAATTGTCTCCAACAATTAACAATGAAGACAGGTTTTAATCGCTTGAAATTTTAAAATTGTATGCAGTTGTACATGATTGAATTGTGTTCTACATGTAGAATAAAATTAATTTATTATGCTCCTAGTATATTATAATATATGTAGCCTATCTTTAAATGAGGATGGATACAAGAATGATTAATCAGAGTAGGCCTACATGTATATTGATAGCTTAGTTTTGTTTGGTCTACCTTGAGTAAATGTACCTTCTAAAAAGCTACTTTGCACAAAGTGCATGTAAGTTGTCTAATCCATATTCTTGCTGTGTATCTAATAGCGTTCACAAGAAGTGAAAGTAAATGTTGAATTAGACAGCTGTTGTAGTACTAAATTAGTTGAAGCTGGAATAAGAAGAAAGCTATGTTTATGCATGACAATGAAATGAAAGTATTTAACAAAAACATAATTGAATTATATAACAATGTGAACTTGCAGCATTTGGAAATTAAACTCACCGAAAAAAATACTCCAAGCATGGAAATAATAACTCTCTGCTCCTAGCTCATAGCTGCAACAATGAATGTAAGCTATGATAAATACTACATAACATACAAAAACATTTAAAGTTAACGCTCACACATGAGCACACATGAGCAATTTATGAAACAAGTAAGACATATATCATACGTTATAGTCTAAATTGCCTAACATTGTTTTTATGCGACTGAATCGCATCATCCCTGAATAAAATCTTGCCTTACAGTTGCTTTATTGGAGACTTTAAAATAACAAGCCTGTCTTCGGGTATCCACACCTACGTAAAACGCATGTCACATATACTATTGTTAGGTGGGGACAGCTGTCTCCTACGTCAAACGCGTGATAGGTATGACATAAGCAGGAAGAGAAGTAGGCTTTAAGTGGAAATGCCCGAAATGTCTGCCTTTAGTATGATTCAAACCTTGGACTTAAAGTAGCTTCTGCACCCATCGCCTTGCCACTTAGAGAAACATAGCTTATAGCCCTACCACGTCGCCGCTACGCTCCTTATTATACAAGGATGGAGAGGCCTATCTTTCATATTTGAACTAATCTCAGCGTGTTTTGTTTATAAATTTGGTATTTTAGTTCAGAGTCAGATATTACAGACTTTAATCAGCCAACGCGTGAGCAATACGAAAACGTCTGTGGGTCTATTTTTAGAAACTGGTATCATTATTTTTATAGTTTCCTTGATCTGCTTTCCCGATTTTCACGTACGCGTAGTGAGACACGGTGCGTGTGCTAAAGGTCTCTATTTTCACAAACCTAATTAAGAGAAAAGACCAAACAGAAATTTAATACTTGCTTGCAAGTAGCCTCTCGGAATACTAAACATAGTTAATTGCGTTAAAGTTTTTATTTGATGTTTAAAGGCTTTCTTTAACAATCAAAGAAATTTACAACATATCATGGCTGTACAGTGGCTAGAGTTTATCTTTTACAATCGAGGTGATTTTATTCTGAGCATTGACCGATACCCGTTACTGAGATAGATCTATAACAAAATCCCATTTGGAAACTTGCTCAAGTGGTGATGACATTACATTTTCTCATGATTGAGCAATTTTTTTTCTGAATACCGGAATATTTGCTTTAGTTTTGTTAAGATGCCCCCCACCACCCATCAAATTAATACAAAACAGAAGACGCTCTCGATTCTTGTTGAAAATAAGAGCCGCGTGGAACGAGAGTAAATTAACGCATGATAGAAAGTCCTAGATGTAGAGTTTCAGTCTAGCTTGTGGTCAATAATTACTTCTAGATACGAACGTTCTGGTATGATTCTAGGCGCTTGACTTCTCGCAATTTATGAAGGCGGGTAACAAAGTTGTGCTTTTTTTTGTGCTTTTCTGCGATTAGTGATCTTTTTACAATTTGTCAAATAGTTTTTAATCATCTGCAACTGTTTTGATAGCGACTCGATAGCAAACCTTGAAGAGCGGTGCCATCAGAAAATTTCAGTATTATGGACTATCTCTTATACCCTTGGAGGTAACAAGTTTGACACACATGATACCCTCATTAACAAGTGAAATACTATAGTCCTAAGTTGGAGGAAACTTTCTTCAAGGAGGACAAAAAACCATTGGCACACCCTTGATAAAAAGATAAAAACGTATCGATCGTCAGGGTGACTGCGTTGAAAAGAAGAAAAAATTCTAAGAAATTAGAGTGTAAGCTTCAATAATTTACAACAAAATGTGTTCTTAACTTTTCCCATTATTCTCCAGACGCGACATGTATTATGTTAGATATATGCAATACCAGGCGATGTCACCCCGCAACAGTAAGAACCAGTGCTACAATAAGAGCCTCTGTACTGCAGTAAGAACGAGTGCTACAGGAAGAGCCTCAGTCTGTACTAACTACTACAATAAGAACCAGTGCCACAGTAAGAGCCAGTGGAAACAGTAAGAACCAGTACTACAGTAAGAGCCATTGCTACAGTAGGAAACAGTGCTACAGGAAGAGCCTCTGTACTACAGAAGAACCAGTGCTACAGTAAAAGTCTCTGTACTACAGTAAGATCCAGTGCTACAGGAAGAGCCTCTGTACTGCAGTAAGAACCAGTGCTACAGTAAAAGTCTCTGTACTACAGTAAGAGCCGGTGCAAACAGTAAGAGCCAGTGCTCCAGTAAGAGCCAGTGCTACAGTAAGAGCCAGTGCTACAGTAAGAGCCAGTGCTACGAGAGGGAAAGAGCCGCCACACTAAAGCTTCACGTATGACTATTTACAGGAATAGGACATCTCAAGTCTACCTGTTAAATGAGAAGTTTTAAAAGCCGTTGTATTTGACTTATTTCAAAAGTTTTCAAAATACTATGTTTTGGATTGTGACCCAACAATGAACTTCCACTTTAAGATTTAGGTACAAAAATAAAGGTTAGACAGGTAATTGGCAGAGACATAAACAAATTGTACGGTAATCTTTTTGGTGTGTTCATTACTTGAAAGGTGGAAATCGAATATTTTGTAGGCCGACACCTTTGGCAGGAAGACAAAAGGCAGAATCACAGGTGCATGCGGAATAGCAGCAAGCTATCACAGCAGCTATTAATTATTAAGGAAGACAACAGAGCAAGTGTTGATTTTGTAGCAAAAAGTCGATATCATTTGTCATCAGTCTAGTAGGTGCTACAAGCCGTACAAGGGGCTCAGGAAGATGTCTGTCTGGTGGGTTTGTCGCATTTTAACTTCTAAAAATAATAAGGAAGGTAACATAGAAAATGTTCAAGAGCTGACTTTGAAAAGTATATTATAAGTTGTGGTGCAAAGAAAGACCTACTCCCTTAAATCATAGCAATGAAACTTCAGTTTATCTTTACAAGCCATTGAGAAAAAAAACTACAAACAATAGCCTCCTGGAGGCGCATTTTCAACGGAAATTTTAAAACGTAAGAAGTCACCGGACAAAGTTAATAATTCATGTACATCGTGTTTTAAATATAAAAAAAAATCAGTATTGCAAGATGCTATATCAAAAGAATCAAACTGCTCACAGTATATCTTGCACAAAAGCAATCCTCAAAAGCTAGTTTTTAAGGCAGCCAATCCTTCGTCTAGTACGTCACACTAATTGACTAATAAATCTCTATGCCATAAATCTATGAAAACTCAAAATTAATATCAAACTCCAATATCATCGAAACCTGTGACATGAAAGTTTCGGATGTTTGCAAATTGCTACCAACATAATCCCTATTCGATTGCAAACAACTTTGTGGCAACCTTTTTTAAGGATTAAATTCAATCTGTAGTGGATCCTCAAATCGTTTTTTTTTTTTATCTATTTTTGAAAGATAAGACGAACTTTAACGAAGAAAATTTTCCGAAGGGGGAAGAATAAAATTGTCAGGAGTAGGGCGAGTAACGTCTGTTGCATTCGTAAGATTTAAAACTAAAGACGCAACTTTGAAAATTTGAAGTTGAAAATATCATAATAAGTTCTATTGACCGCTTGGGAAAACTAAGTTTTAGTGGAGATGAGGACAGGGTGCACAGGGAAGGGTAATAAAAAGGAATGCTGATCCTGTCTAATGAAGCAAAGACTGCTTGCATAAAACTTGTAGCAGGAATATAAAGGATGAAGTCTCGATGTCGTGCGTTTTTAATTTTTTTTTTTTTTTGTTCAAGCTTTTCTATCTTTCACATAATCCTATAAGATCTCCTGGAACTGATATTATAAATATCAGCCTTTATATAAAATAGCCATTTTTACAACTAATTATCAGCCAATGTCAGTGAGGCTGACGGTTTCTGCCTTAAAGAAATCAGCGCTTTCCCCTGACAACACCTAGCAACAAAAGATGTCAAAAGTTTAATTACAACAACACTTGGCAATTTACTTCTGTCGTGGGTTCATCCAGTTTATTTTCCATTTCTACAGCGGCGTTTAAGTTTGATATAAAGAAACTTTCCATCGCTACAGCCATCGAGTCTTATCGATTGTACCTGATGCGAGGCTCCGGGGAGTTGACCGGCCAGCCATTCTATCGCTCTGACTTTACCGAGTTTGCACTAGTCTTGAAGTTGAAGGAGTACTGCGATCATTTCCCCTCTGCTGAGCAGTCTTGATGGATAATAGAAGCATTTAGCCACCTCAAGCTAACACGAGTACAATCACATTAATCAATAACCCAAGAGCGGCAATATCAAAATCTGGTTTAACAAACTAATAACATGACGTAGTTGTCAGCTCCTCACCTCTCCCCCACCTCCCATCTCTCTCTCTCTCTCTCTCTCTCTCTCTCTCTCTCTCTCTTTCTCTCTCTGTCTCTCGCTCTCTCTCTCTCTCTCTCTCTTCTTCTTCTTCTTCTCTCTGTGTCTCTCTGTGTCTCTGTCTGTCTGTATCTCTCTCTGTCTGTCTCTGTCTGTCTGTCTGTCTCTCTCGCTCTCTGTGTCTATGTTCTATGTCTCTGTCTGCCTGTCTATCTGTGTCTCTCTCTGTCTCTGTGTATCTGTTTCTCTCTCTGTGTCTCTGTATCTCTCTTTAAATCTCTCTGTCTGCCTGCCTCTCTCTCTCTCTCTCTCTCTCTCTCTCTCTCTCTCTCTCTCTTTCTCTCTCTCTCCCGCTCTTCTGTGTGTCTCAAATTGACTCTATTTTGATTATGAAATATAAAGAAAGTTAGTCGGTTAAAAATCAAAAGAAACTGAAACGAACAAAAATGAACAACAATAACGCCAAAAAGATAAAGATATAACAAGAAAACAAGTTCTCAAATGCCTCTGGTACAAAAAGGATCTTAGAAAAAACATCGATATTGAGGGGGGGGGGGAACAACCTATTTTCCATTTTATGGTGTACTCGTGTACTCTTAAATTTCACAGGGCTTACAAGAAAAGCTAACGCACGCGTTCGCAAATAAGTTTTAATACCTGGATTTCCTGGGAGCTGGGTTTTTCCCCTCCTGCATCCGTTTCTACAAAACTTTGCAGGAAATATGCAAATAAATACGACTTAGTAAAATTATTCCCTGCAGTGATTTTTCCTGAAAAAGTGATGAAACGGGTTTTCCGCTAATTTGTTTCATGAAAGATTTTTAAAGCCAACAATTTTAAAAAATGAATCTTAACTTAAACTCATCGTTTCATTTTAATGCAACAATAGCACAATCGTGATGACCTTATGTAGGCCTAAATATTTTCTTATCATGATTATGTTGCTTTGGTTGTTTTGCAATAAGCAACAACTTAAACGCATACTTTTCGGCGCAAAAGTTTCCTTCATCTAAACCGAAAGCTTTCAGCCTGGGTCACTGCGCAAGCGCTTCAAGTTATTAACCTACGGCTGTCTATTAAATAGACTATAACCCCCCCCCCCCCCCCCCCCCCCCCCCCCCAAAAAAAAAAGTTTGCTGCACCAAAAGCAACTTAATGCCCGCTTTGCGGCAACAAAAGAACTTCATATCTGATGAACTATAACGCCATAACTAAGACTTTACATAGCACCTTAATAGTCATGAAGTACCATTGAACTAGGCAGAGAGCTGCCAGGTTTGTGTGTTTGTTGTGGCTTTTGTTCTGGACACTTTTAGTATTTTAAGCCATTTAACACTCTTTCAGTAGACCTCAAAATGGTAGTAAATCTCTAGATTATTGCTCTCTTGAAAATTAGACTTCATGCAAGCTCTTTGATTTCTTTACAATATCTAAATAAAACCCCATCCCTTCTCGACACCAGACAAACCCTTTCCCTCTAAGAGGCCTGAGTGACGACGTAAAAGCAAGCAGTCCTACAATTCTAGTATTGGTAATAACATCTTGTCATTACCGGTTTTTGCGGCCTGTGAAGTTGTTGCTTGATCATATTGAACATAGCTAGCTCAGATAACAGTTCGCGTGTATCGATCTCTAAGATTTATTCTTTTATTACTCTGTAGAGTTTAAGAGTCAGGACAAGTTTGTCATGGCAGATCGTACTGAAACAAATTATTGGACGATAGTTTTTGATTTTTAGAAAGCTGATCGATTTCTTCCAAAGTATGCCCTGTGGACAGGAAACTTTCAAAAAAGAAAATCAGGTTGCTGAACGAGTGTCTAAAACATCCATGATACGCACGCAATAATGAGAGTATCTAAACAAAAGGCAGAATGAGCTGGAAAGTGAGGTTGGAGTAAACCTCAAACTGGCAGGCAAAATCTGAGATACCAGAGTTGGTTTTGGAGAAACCTTAAACAAGTCGCTCACGTTTTACTGAGATAGGCGTGTTAAAAAAATCTTGCAAATTGTTGCAAATTTTCCAAAGATTATTAAGAAAAAATTATGTGTTTTCAGTGGACGATTTTTTGCTTATAGATGAAAGCTGAGCAAAGTCTAAAAGGATAAAAGGTGGAACATCACAAACTTGTGTTTCTTTGCAGTACCGGTAACTGAAATACGATGCTGGTTCAAATAATAACGGTATTGGTCTTGTTTAAAGGTGAGGCATTCTATTTGTTATCGATAAACCATCATAATAAGAGAATGATGTATAATGACTTACTGGAATCCGTAACTTTTATTGTTATAACCATATGACCCAGCACTTTTCTGAGATTTATTGCTATTATTGTTGATTTTACTTGTTGTCTTGTGTCTCAACCTCATAAGGAGTCAATATAAAAAAAAACTTATTATTTCTTGGCCAAATACTGAGTACCTCGCTTTCAACGAGATAACAGAATGGAATCTGTTGTTGAAAAACGTTGATATAGTGTATTTCCGTAATTCAATGTCTCTTAGCGTAATACGATGATAAAAGAAGTAAAAATGAAAGCATCAATGTGACAAGATTTGAAGTAATGAGACGTCCATGAGCTAGGCTGGTGTTGACCCGGTTTAGAAAGAAACAAAATAATATGAGTAAATCAAAATAATCACTATGTGTTTCTTTATAACTATAGAATAGACATAAATTAGGCAAACTTTCTGTTGAAAAAAATAATTATTTCATAAACAGGAATGGTCATGATACGGAACGTATCATCAGTATTTGGATCAAGTATAATTTTACCCGGCAATCCTTTGATTTCCGACATAACTCAAAGGCTTCTCTTGATTTGCTTAGAATGAATCTGGAGACTTGTGCTTTTCATCATTAAGATTCTTTCCAAAAGATATGACTTTATTATCTGCCCTTATGGCTGTAATTTGCTCTTCCAGTATAATACTCGTATTATGCTCTTAATGATCCTACGGTCTTTTCCGCCATACGTAAAAGATTTAGTTGAGTATCTCGCCCCTATCGAAAGCTTTTGTTTCCAATGAGACAAATGTATAGCAAATCACTTTTGGTCTTTCATGGCTTATCTTTGACATGACACGATAAGGTGTCTTTATCTTTCCCCTCCCCCCAAAGGAAAAGAAAATAGTTCGTCGGCAATATCCTTTAAAAGTTATCACTGTTGTTGTAAACGCTTAAAAAATCTTTGGTGTATACCTAGACAATGACATGTCAATGTCTGCAACAAGTGTATGATATCTCCAGATTGGCCCATCTGCAAATTAGACAAATCGGCTCAGTTCGTTATTTTCTAGACCGGAAAGTAACAATAACACTCGTAATATCTTTAGTGCTACACTAATTAGATAACTGTAACGCTCTCTTAGCAGGCCTTCCAAATTTTTTTTAAACAGACTTCAAGTCGTCCAAAATAGTGCTGTTAGATTAATTTCAAGAAGCAAAAACAGAGCTCATATCACATCAATCCTATGCGATTTGCACAGGCTCACAATTTAAAATATGTTTCATCTTTTACAAATGTCTCAACAACCAAGCACCCCCCCCTCCCTTTTACCTGTCAGAGTCATTGCATAAACATATCCCTACGAGAGAACTTAGATCAGCTGCTGATAGTACTAAACTAATTAAATCACCAAGTAACTTCAAATTTTACGGTCAACGCTCTTTTTCATGTTTCGGCCCAACTGTGTGGAATTCACTCCCTAAACAATAAGAGAGAAGCAAAATCAGTTGATATCTTTAAAAGAGAGCTAAAGCACCACTTTTTTGTAAAAGCATATTTTTAGTTCTCACTGTTAACTTTTTGCTTTTTTATCCGAATTTCATTTTAGTTCTATTTCATAATATGTTTTTGTATTGTATTACACGTAACTTTCTAATTTATACACCTCATAGAGCAAACTTTTATAGTTCTAGATCTGTGGTATAAAAATTCAATATATTATTAATATACTCTGTTGCATTTTTAAGTATACACTTTTTAAAGCTCGATTGACAAAAATCTATCCAACCGATAAACTTCAAATTTACACACTGACTACCTGACACAATTGTCGCTGGTGAGTAGTTTTCGAATTTCGTCTCGCTTGAGCATTTTGTTGCTGTGTGCGTGTTGTATGTTCAACGTTTTTTAAAAATTA
>BMAT01010091.1:24775-54179 GCA_019649035.1 Elysia marginata | reverse complement strand
GAGAGAGAGAGAGAGAGAGAGAGAGAGAGAGAGAGAGAGAGAGCCGGTCAGACAGAAACAGACAAAGAGAGCATAACGCCTAGTGCATTTGTGATGGTGGGTGAGTGCGAGCAGATCATAGTAAATAGTATGAGAGAGCTACACCATAGGAAAACCTGATGTTTCGTCCTCATTGAGAAATCATCAGTGTTGTTGTTGGTGTCTTTTCTTTATGTTGTTGTTTTGTTAAAAATGGAGCATACTACATGGCTGATTGTGCAGATCAGAAACAGCAAAGGCAGTAGACGAAGAAGAAGAAGAAGAAGAAGAAGAAGAAGAAGAAGAAGAAGGAGGAGGAAGACGAAGAAGAAGAACAACAACAACAACAAGAACAACAAGAACAAGAAGAGCAATAACAACAAAAAGAAGAAGGTGGAGGAGAAGCAGCAGCAGAAGTAGGGTAGTACTAGTTTGGATTTGTGTTATAAAGTTGTTGATCTTTACAAATCTGTAAGTGTAGAGACATTGACTTTAATATGACATACCTTACTAACAATAGCTTGGCCCAAAACAGGTGCCGCAACTGTTAAAACACCGTCAATTAAAGGCTCCAAAAAAAAAAAAATAGACAAGAAAAAGCACACAGTAGAGAACTTTTTTTTTGTAAAACAGCTCTTGCAAGTTTTATTGGCAATCTCAAGACAAAATTGAACAAATAAATAAAAAAGTAAATTTCTTATGGTTTGTATTTTTATGTGTAAGTTTCATATTGAACTGCACGAACGCATGGCAACAGCAGTAACAAATTGACAGTAGCATAATATAAGATACATTTCTCAATGGCAACTGAAAAAAGGCATACTCATCAAACTACAGTCCAAGCCGGATTTTTAAAACCCATGAGAACAAAGTTAAACTTCAAATTATTCGGATTTTAACTTATCAGTATATTAAAACGAAGATTAAGATTGGTAATGTAAATATACTTTGAATGAATCAAGTATCTGAATTATCCAGATTCGAGTCATGTGGACTCAACTGTTGAATATACTTTGAATGAATCAAATATCTGAATTATCTGGATTCGAGTCATCTGGACTCAACTGTTGAATTGTACTTGTCATGCTAGAGTTTTTAGGATACCATACATGCCTTTATTTCTACTTGAGGAGTTTAATATACAATGAGAAACTGACACATCAACTGAAACCATACCAACTATCTTTCCCCTTGTTCTGGCTATAGAAAGACAAAACAAACACTACAACTCCGTGAAACAGCCAGGACATTAACTTTTTGGATCAATTTTCATGTAAATCTAAGCTATTGGACAGCCCTAACACATTATCTTGTAAATGAAAGTTTAAAATCTATTCATAACTTTAGTGATGCCAGTGGCTAAACCATTCACCCCAAACACTTATTATCCCTCTGGTTCTAGTATGTTTAAAAGGATCACACCACCTCCTATAATGAAAATAAATATTAAAATAAGGATGATAGCTTGCACAGATTGAATCTAATATACAATTGTGTGTTTAAAAGTATAATTGAACATGCCACAGTCATGCCTTATGAGTACGAGATCTTAAAATTTGAGTTCAATTGATTTCAAGACAGCTGGAGTGATGCTCCTAAATAAAATTCTAATTTATATTATTCATTTAAAGTACAGTGGGACCTCAGAATCACACAATCCAGAAACCAGTGAAATCAGGAAACAGATTGTTTCTATATGAACTTACCCATTCTATGGGTCCAAGAACCTGGCCAACCTTGCAGTCTTAACTTATTAATAAGGAAAAAAATTAAAAAACTTAAGAGTACCTAAAAAAATAAATAAAATGTGACCTTTGAAATGGGTTTTATGAGTAAGTACAAAGTCTGCAATGAGATAGCTAGTACTTATAGCACTTTTGTCGTTGCTTGAAGTTATTTCTTTATTGAAACAATTAGCCATCTTCACAACGTACCTAGCAAACAAGTTTATGATGGTTGGTGTCAAACACACTCCAGTTGTAATTGTTGTTAAACAAAGAGTAACCCTCACATTACACATGACCAGCCCGCCACAATATTAACCAGGTCAGGTTCAGCTTAGTGTTGACCCATCATGCCTTCCGTGAGGCTAAATGTTTGCACGGCCATGCCAAACACGCTGTGGAAGACAAACTTTGTACCAATACTAGTCTGGTTCATGAGAGAATGAAAAGCTGAATCCATTCAATACCATGAAAACTGCCTCATCCACGTATGTCTATGATCTTCAAAGAAAGGTCATCAGTTGATGCATTGCAAAAAAAAAAAAAAACAAAGCAAAAAAAAAAAAAGAAGAAGATTGCCATTGACAATTTCATCAACGAAGTAAAACCAAACCAAAATCTGGCACATTGTAAAAAAAAAATTAAAATCTCCTGTTGTTCCCTGATTTCAAAGGTCCCACTGTAACTAATTCAATGTTGCTGGATGACAAATATACACATGAAAATAATATTGAAACCAAAGAAAATGAAATCGTTTCAATCATTAAAATTTGAATAAAATTGGATAAACCCTAGTTTTTCAAGAACTGTACACATCATTACAAAGCATTTTCAAACTATAAGATAATGAAAAAATTTAACATCAACCCATGCTGATAACAATTTGCTTTATAAGGAACCAAAATTGAAGAGGGAAACTTTCTGTATTTTACTTTTCCAAACCTTCTTTTAATTTATGTATATCAAAAAAATTTTTCCTTGAAAAAGAAAAATTGCCTCGTTTTTATTTCGACTTCTTAATTTTGTCATTTTTACAACCAAGAATTATATTTTCAAACAGTCTACACAGTTAAAAGAATAACATTGTTCCAATAATCAAATACATGAAATTGACAAGATTAGGCCTGTTCACTTTGAACTCTTAAGTCCATGAATGATGTAATACTGAACAAGATGAGCCTTGAGTCATTGGAGATAGTCACTATCTCAGTAGACATCAGGATCCAAACTTATGTATTGATCAAAAACACTCTTTACTGACAGGCAAAACTTTTTCTTCTTTCTACAAAGAAAGATGCAGACAAGTTATCTCAAGATAAAACTTTTGTTACTGGTGGTTTTAAAATGAATAAAGTATTTATACCTGAATTGTTTAAAACTCTGTGATAAAAATTTCTTTTGATTAGGAAAAAATAGATTATTGAAAATCAACTTGAGGTTGTGTTTAACCCCTTCGTGACATAGGTTCTGTCAATCGCCATGACATGGCAGTTTTTGGTTAGAGAAGGGATTATTTGTATAATTTTAACATTGCTGTTGCTGAACTCCAATTATATTGTCAGAGTTCAAATAACTCTGTCTTAAATATCCCTCTTACGCAGAGCAAAACATGACATACATTGTATGACTAAGCGCCATAGGGAACAGAAACCCGCTGATTTGAGGACATACAACGTGCATCGCATCTGCATCTTGTCACGACAAATGAGAAGTACAGCGTATGTTATATGTCACAAAGGGGTTAAAAGAGAAATGAACATTTCTAGTACTACCTAACTTGATTTGACTTTTTATTAGTTTTTATTGAATTATAAAAATCAACCATAAATGAGTACTTCTGAGGCACTTGAATGAATAACTTCGTCAAGAGTTTCAAACCCTGTTATTGTAAACAAGCACATCATTCACCTATTATTTTTAAGAAATCATTCACAATGAATGGTGAACATAGTTGTCTTCTCTGGTTTTTTTGTTTTTTTTTTGTTTTTTGTTTTTTTTGTTTTTTTGGGGGGAGGGTGTTGTTAAACTGTTCAATCCCCATTACAACTATAGTAAGAATGTGGTATGTGTAAAGTAAAGATCATTCAAAACATTCAAAGGTGGATATAAATTATGATGTGTTTAGAAATGTAATGCTTCATTGGGGTCTTGGACAACAAATGCATAAAAATAATGGAATAAGTGTCTTCAGTGAAAACAAAAAAACAAGCCAAAAGAAGCAAAAAAAAATGAATCCTCTCATTTCAGATAAATTTCGTCTTTTCAATTAGTCCATTCCTCATGATTGTTTTGCTAAAAGTTGAATCATCTTCAAGAAATGTGGTCATACATCAAGGGGCTAAACTTTTGAGAAATAAAGTATACAGGTAGTACAGGTAGGCACATATAATCAAAGATAAAATTTATGAAGGGTAAATTATAAAAATTTACAGATTTTCCTTTTTTTTTTCAAGATTTCAAGATTCCTCCAACGGTGAATGAGTTGTGTGTAGCAATTTTCACTTTCAAGAACATTGCTGTTTTGAATAAGGCTTCTTTTGTTTTTACGTTCCCAAACTAAAAAATATCACAAAATTATCAATGTTCTGTGAAAAGAGGTTAAAACTTTTCTTGACTTAAAATATACAGAAAAAGAAGAAGAAAAAAAACCTTAAAAAGACGTTTTCTTAAAAATAAATTTTACCTTACAATTGATTTACCAAAGACATCATACAATTGGTCATGAGATAAATAAAAAATAAAATCATGTTGGCATTGTGTTCATTTGAGCTAATTTTCCACCTCAATTTATCGACCTTTTTATATCCCATCACAAACATCCAGCAGTGGAAGCCAAAAAGCAATTTGTCTAGCATAAAGGGTGAATGAGTCTGAAGTCGGAAATACCTTTCTGAGAAAACAGAGGCCTGTTTGCCAGCATCCAAGAATCAAGAAAAAAAAGCTTGTGTTTTTAGTGCCTCCTGTTCATATATGCAGCACAAAGGGAAAAGTTTTTTTGTGCTTTTATGTGCACCTTTTGAGGTGTAGCTCTTGAACATACAGTTATTAATCACTATTTGATCTAGGAATGTTAAGCAAACATAAAATGAAGCGTAATTGTCAAATAAAAATCAAAAAGAACAAAACAGACTGATCTGCAAGGGTAGCAAAGCTCTACATAAGTTAAATAAAGATTACAACAATAACAAAAATATTCACTCTGTTGAAAATGTTTTTATTCAAAACGTAAGTATATATACAGTCTATTTAACCTTCTGTGTGAAAGACTCATGAGTTCCTTTACCTAATATATTGCCACCAGCTGGTCTTTTGTTTGTCTTTTTTTTTCTTTGAGCAATGGTTATTTCATGGACTTTCATACTATGTTCTTGTTTACTATTGTTTAAACTTAAAGATAAAGATAAAGAGCATCTTTATATAGCGCCTGATCTGCTATCAAGTATGGATTTTCCAAAGACCCACTAACAACCAAATTACCTTCTGAACTCACACAGGAGCAGCGGTTGAAGCGCATCACTCTAGTCCACTGTAAAGACCTTTCACTATACATCTAGCTTCAGAACTAGATAAATCTCGTTTCATTAATCCCACTGACGAAAACTAGTAAAAAAAAACTGAAAAAAAACTTGATCTATTTTTAACATAGCTCATTTCATTGTCGTAAAAATAAATCTAATGCAGAGGCTGCTAAAATTTACACCTAGAAGTATTTTGAAGCTGTCACTTCAACTACTTCAACTTTAGACAAGGCTGTTCAAAACCACTCAGAAGTTCATTTACACCAAATGACTATCATAGAGCCCTTTCTTTTCAGGGATGCCAACCAAATATTCTGAAAATAACTTAAAATTTTGACGCTACGTTCCCAGGTACGTCAAAGTGTCATTTGGGAGCAACAAATTGTCATTATTCATGGGATCAATCTTGTTCAAATAACAAATTTGTGTGTTTATATCAGTTTCTCAGGCATAAAGAAAGAAAAAAGAAAAATAACTGAAAAATAATGTCCCTGTCTTTTGTATGTTAACGGAAATAGTAAAATGGAAAAAGCAATAAGAACAAAAGTTGTAATTAAAAAGAAAAATATTGTATGAAAAAGTGGAATACTCTCACCATTAATAAATATAAATCTAACCTTTCACATCTCACCTCATTCTCTTGAATTGATATGAAGTTATCGTCACCAAACTTTTTTTTTTTTGTCCAGGTTGCTATTGATAAGGATTGATTGGAAAAAAAAGCACTAGATATACATATAAGGTTTTAAAAAACTGGGTCTATTGAAACTCATTATTTAACAAATATAATTATGTGTCAAGATAACTGGATATTTCAACAACATGTGCATGTACAGTGGGACTGAAAAAATAGGCTTTGTACAAAACACACCCAACCATATAAAACATACCATTGAAGGAGGCAGCTGAGGCTATTCAGGCTGAAATTGGAATCACGGTTCACTTAATTTTACACATTGTGTACCTGCTCTTTGCAGCAATTAAAAAAAAAACACCTTAGCAATGAGAGATATGTTGTTTAAATAAAAATGATTTACATCTTAACTCTCCTGCCACCCTCATCCTCTTTTGAAGCAGAGAAAGGAAACAATAGAGTAAGAGCAATACATAGCCAACTTCGTTAGTGAAGACATTGTTTAGCCTTAATGACGGAAAACAAGTCTAGAGACATGAGTTAAGGAGAACAAGTTTGATAATACATTGAACACCATGAGATTAGATTACCAATATACACACACACATATCCATGTATTATACAAATTATACAGAAGTAATGAAATATTCAGTGCTTCCTTAAATCATCATACAAGTCTAAAAAGCTGAGAAACATTTCCATCTGCTAATGAGATAGAAGATGAAACAATCACAGATAGAGAATTTTTCAAGCTTTAGAATACAGAATCATATTCAGTTCTCATTAAAAAAATATACCAAGAGCCAACATATTTCATTACAGTCCGCAAATATGGAAAAAACATCTCACTTTATGTACAAAACTATGATAAATGGGCAAGGCAGGTAGGATGAACAGAAAGGAGAAAGGAAGGTCAAGATATCATGAGAAAACAAATTTGTGTACGAAAATTGGTATCCTGAGTTTTCTTTTTCTTTTTTTAATATATTTTGGTTGGGTATTGCTCCTACGCTAGTCAAACTTTATTGCTGTTGGGTAAGTAATCCTCATAATATTCAAATCTTGGCTAGGCTGATGCCAAGATTAGTCAAAAATTTGAAAAGTCAATCTCTAGAATTATATAGGAGCAACATAAGTGTCTTGAATTCTTTGGTCTAGCTGCTGGTCCTCCTGCATGAACTGCATATTCCCACATTAATCAATATTCAGGATTCACTCTCTCTGACTAAATAAAATCACACGATAATTTTTCTTTCTTAAGAATTTTGATACAAAACTTTCACACATGAAATGAATTGTTGACACCCTCCATTGAAGCTGACACAGCTAATTATAATCTTGACAATATGGCACGTATTTCATCACTTCTTGTGATATAAGTACTGATATACAAATGTGAGCAGTAAGTTGAGGCTTCATATGACATAAAAAAACATTCACATGAGACTGCAGGTGAGCTAAGGGTTACCAGACTTATTAATTTTGAAAATATGACAGTTCCAGGGGGAGGGAGGGGAGAGGTAAAATTACACAGAGTGCTGTTTGCATTTACAGATAAAAACTAGTGTTTGAAAAAGATAGATAAAAATTAAACTAACGCACCAGCACATTTTCCAGCTGTAGCAGAAAGAGGTACGGACAGTACCTATGGATGACTTGCGTTTCATTTAACTTTTGTTAAAAGTTTTTTTTATTTTTTGCTCAGCAGGAAAAGTTGTTCAAACACTTATTCAAAGTGGCTAACAGCTAATCCAGTAGTGTAACTTATGTCATTATAAACAAATTGTAAATTAAAACAAAGCAAAAAACCTAGTGTGCAAATTTTAAAACACACTTATCATATCCTCTTATACACAAGGCCTCTATTATCTCATATGGGCAGAACTGGCATTTCTAAAATTTTGTAGGCACATGTTGTGGTCCCTAATGTCCCCCCAACCACCGTTTGGCTTAGGGTCTCGTAATTTGATTCTTGAATCTCCTGCCACTGTCACCATGTTAGGATAAAGATGTTTATAATTCTGTGCCAGTTTGGTCTCTATTTCTTGCACTTTTGCTTGTGGGTCACAGTTTTTAGCCTTTTTATGCATGCCGCTGAGAAAAGATTAAAATAAAACAAAAACGTTAGGAAAATAAAAAGGAGTCGTATAGAATGAAAAAAGACTGACCTAATAATTTTTGCAGGTATACTTGTCATTTTTTTAGCGCTTTAAAAATTACTTTTCCAATTTTTCCAACTGCTGCAAGCAGCCTTTACTTTTGACAGAACTTATGCTTGTCTCCCTTTGAGCACTTATGAAGAGTAAAACTTTTCTTATTCCTTGCCATTCCACTCCCACATTCCACTCTGAGGGCTCATGAACAATAAAAATTTTATTTTTCTTCCCTGCCATTCCACTCCCCCAGCAATACTTCCAGTGCAGGAAATATATACAAGATTACAGATGCTTTATGGTATGTTACTTCGGCAATCAAAAACTTTTAAAAGGGCAAAGTTAAATATTTTACACAATATAAGAGCCGTCAATTATTTAGGGGAGGAATAAAGAAAAATGAAATTGTTTCTATGTTAAGATAAAAAAAAGGTGCTTGCAATCATATTGAATACTGCAAGTACCGAGAAAAAGATAAAGTACGTCATTCATTAAAACAATGCAGCATTTTATTTACTGTAAAGATGAAGTCAAAAGATAATGTTCTTTTCATTTTAAAAAGCAACTCAGCAATGCGAGTAAATTCAACACTTGACTGGAAGAAAACTATTTCAAGAGAAGGAAAAGATACAGATTTACCAAGGTTCATTAATAAGAAATGGAGATATCTTAATGAATATGTTTTTATCACATTTTCTCGCCTCCCAGCAACTGAAATGACATTCAAGTTGACTCCTCTAATACTTACCATTCTCCGAGATGAAATATTCTGGATGCTTTCATCACAAGAAGTCTGACCTTTTCAGGAATACACTTCATACTGAGATGCTGAAGTGTCCAGTCCCAGTTGTAATCATCAAATGAGCAAAACTCCTGGAGATGTTAATAGGTCAGAATAGGTTTTAAATAAGGTCCATCTGATAACAACAAAGTTTTCTGTGATTCATTAAAATAGTAAACAGACCATTACAGAAATTATAACAATTTGAAATCAGAAAAATCCAATAAACTTCTGATAAGCAAAACTTCTGTCAGTACAAGGGAAAATGAGAATAACTATAAACAGGTAAAAGGGTTTTAATAATTGTGCCATCAGCATAAATAAGCAGACTAGATGAAAGCAGTTTGTTAAAACGTATCAAACAAGGAAAGATGTAAGCAAAAAAGAAGAAGAGAGAGTCAAACTCACTTTGGCACATCTTTTTATTTCCAGCCACAGGGAACGATTGAAGGTCATTCCCATATTGTGTTTGGATGAGATCCAGAAAGTTCGTTCCGCCTAAAAACAGATGGAAGTACATGCATTTAAGTTAATCATTACAGGCCCTTGTTTAGTATAGCCACAAGGAAAAAATCTGACACAACACAACTAACTGTTGCATCAAGGTTTTGACTTTGCCTGGCCTAAATACATTTTCAAATATTTGTTAAATCATAAGGAAAAAATGTGTGTAGATAGCAATGACAATTTACAGGATTGTTTTTAAAATTGGTAAGGACAAAGTAGGTAAACAGAATATTTGTGGGTGGAATTCAAACAAGAAAAATGTTTTATACAAACCAGGTCTTGGTTTAATGCTTTCTAAGTTATTGTCAAAAAAGACAGATTTTCAGCCAAAATTTAAAACTATAAATTTGACTGATATTGTTTTAACAAGATTTTCTACAGATCCTTAATGCCAATAGCAAGACGTTTTAGATATAAGTAACCAGAGGTAAACCCTAGCTAGGTTTTGTTTTAACTTTTGGCAATAGTAGTGCCCGTAATGTGTTTCACAGCCTGTGTAGTACTAATACTAAAAACAGATGAATTCTCTACTAGAGGACTAAAAAATAGGATTTCAAAATTAGCCAAAGACAATGTGAACAGACTTTTAACACCGCCTCTGAAGCTCTTGGGGCCGGCAATGACAATTACAAGTTAGTTTTATGCTTATGAATCTGCTATATGTTTAACATCAGTAACGGGTGGGGGCGCCCATAGTGACATGAGGATATGCCATAAACAGCTGGTCTAAGTAGGAGCCCCATTATGGTCAGTGGTTAACGGTGCTTATACTACTTTTTTGTGTCATAAATTGTTGACACCAAACAGATGATTAACCCCGGCGCATTTAAGGTGAACACCTTGTTGGTTTAATACCCTGGCTTGTGGGCAACACACATTTTCACATTTCTTTGGGTTCCATGCACAGCTCTGGCTGGGGTAAAGTCCTTCCCGTGTATTTAACCCTTTGAACCCTGGGCCCCTGACCCTACCGCTCCCCTGTCCCTGGGTTACTGGGGAAAATTTGGGGGGAAATTACGAACCCCAAAATACTTACTTTTTTCTTCAATAAAAAGCTTCAAATTAGACTATTATTTGCTTATTCATTTACTAATATGAATCCACCTCTAGATCTAGATCTAAATTTTCTGCATCTAGATCTGGTGCATCCCCAGCAGCTGATGGGCCACGCCCACCAGCTGAATCTAGATCTAAGGGTCTAGATCGAGAGCTAGGTCCAGGCTCTGAGATCGAATCTACAGGTGTTTGATCTACGTTTTCATTATCATCAGATAGGCCTACCTCTTCTAGTTCGCTGTCAAGATAATCTGCATCAAAATCTAGCTCGTCGTCACTGTCAATAATAAAATTTCTCGCCTGATCAGCATTGTAAATATTGCCTGATCTACATCTTTTTGTCACTGAAGGACTTGGAGTTAGCAATGATCGCTTCATGTTGACATTCCTTTCAAACTGAAAGTAAACAAACCTAACCGTCCTAAAAAGGCATGTATAACATACCTTTAGCTAAAAATAAGCCGGTTTGTAAAAATCTCTGTGGTTGGTTGAGTTATAGCCATTAGAATCCTATCTACTATCGCACACCAGTAAACCAGTGCTAAGGGAAGGCGTCACTTAACAACCACACCGGTAAACCGGTGCTCAGGGTTCAAAGGTTTAAGAGGGGAGGAAAATTGAAGCTCTGGATACTTTACATCTGAACATATTTAAGTAAAATTGAATAAAAAGATAAGAAGGTATATAACATTTTTAGCACTGATGAGCTCAAACTCAAGACAATCCTAACTTTGTCTCATCGCATCATGAATATACTGGAAACAAACCAAAAAAAAACATATTGTTTTTACCTTTGCTCCATTGATGGCATAGTTTTGATTTTTGTCATAGTTTCCAAGAACAAGCATGCGACAGTCTGGACAATCCCTGGCAAGAAAAAGTAATTATTGAACACACTTAAAATTGAGTGTTAAGCATCAGAGATGAAAGGAAAATTGTAAAAAATTTTGTTCAGAGAAGCATAGCAAAAGGCATGATTAATTAATGACCATCTCAGGACTGGGAATGTCCCTAATACAAAATGGCTAAAATTACGGGCATGGCCATCGAAGGCTGAAGCTCTCCTAGAGGGGGCCAGGGTATGCTCCCCCAGCAAATTTTTAAAAGTTAGAAATAAAATAAAGGCTGTCAGGGGTATCCAAGTCCAATTTTTCTCTTGAAATATTTTTCTTGCAATGAGACTATAAAGGTGTTTCAATATAGTGAATGAAAAAAGGTCTCTCTACCTTAGCTGTTGAGGGTAAAACCGGTTGTAGCATCAGCTTCAAACTTTCTGTGCGTGTAATGTTTTCATACAGCAAGGAATTAATGTGAACACATTAATAACTACACTGATCTTGTGAGTAAGTACTATCGCTAGAATTCTGGACAAATCAAGACACATGATGATAATTTAAATGTAAAAATAATCCAAGATTCAGTGGCATCAATTTTTTCCATACACATAAATGACAGGCCTACCAGTTCAGTAGGCATTGATGTTTTTCTTTTGATTGCACCCATGAGCTGTGCTGCCTATATTTCAATGTAATAAATTCGATACGATTTTTTAAAATAAAAGAATCCTAGGCAATGGCATGAATTATCCTTGATTAAATCAAACATTACTGGCCAAACAAAGGATAATGAAGAGTAAAGGGCTACTTATTCAAATAAATACTGACATCCCACTATGGAGATCCTGCTACAAAAAGGGTGCTACCTTTAAACTTTTGGTGGTAAGTGACATATGATTTTCAAACAGAAGAAATTCTGTGTGGTGAGATGAATTATCTTTTATTATGACAAATATAAGGTCACTCATATTCTTAAGATGAAACGAAGAGTAATTTAAAATAAATAGATCTAGATGGAAGATTCCTCGCTCTGCCATCTGTATATAAGGTTAAGCACAGGAAAAATGCATAAACTTTATTCCACAACTAATTTAAGGATACCTTTATATAATATTGACAAGAGGTGCCAAAATGCATTCTTTCAATGCATATTATACAACACAAACGAAGGAATTGCTTTTGCTATGACGGTTTGGACAGTTAAAGTGTAAAGATAAAATAAATTTTAACCACTTCTTCCCCTCAATATTTTTACCCCCACAAAACTTGAACTTGGTACCAGGAAGACCAGTCCGTCTTTAAAAAAATTCTTGCCAAATTTTATTTGACTTTCTATATTTGTCAAATTTCGGCGATTCTTCAGTATTTAAGACCATAGTTTGATAAAAGAGTTTAAAACATTATTTTTAAAATCACACCTATGCTTTTGAGGAATATATATATATAAATTTCTTTATAGGCAATATTCCTCCCAATACCATGAGGGGCCTAGATAGCTCAGTTGGTAGTGGCTTCGCTCCGTGGCCAAGAGGTCGTGGGTTCGAAACACAGCCGAGCACAGTCCGGGCCCCTACTGGTTGAGTCGGTGTCAGTATAATGTGACCGGCTGAGGCTAAGTCATGGTGTCCCCGCTAGTCTCTGGGTGGCAGCCCGTAAATTGTCATTGGGACCCAAGCCCTGAGAGCACCTTTGAAGTGGAATTGGGCTTGTAAAAATACCCTTCAATCAATCAAACCCAATACCATGATTTTGTGCAGCCCATCATTTCTGAGCTATGAAACAATATTAAAAAAACATAATCGAACAAACCTTTCTTTTAGGCCTTTCAACATATGCGTGGAGAAAAGGATATCCTCTGATAGGAAATAGTCATCCTCAAGCAGCATGATGTTGCCTTCATAGTCTTTTAGAAAATGAATTTCTTCAAAAACATGTTGGAGCTGTGGAAAAATTTGTTACTCTTCATAAAATACAATTTTCACTAACAGGTGTAAAAGAATAAACCTAAGGCCCTAACCTTAGAAGTGTCACATATTAATTTTTGCATCATAATTTCCTCTAGTGTTAGAGCTAAAGGTGAAATTCAATTTTAAAACAATCTAGAGCTATCAGTATACAGTATAATTTGAGCATTTTAAAAAAATGAAATCCTTGCTGTTAAAAAAAAGTGCTATTTCTTGGAAAAACTTTTGAAATATAGTGTTAATAGATGGCTGTGGTTTTCTTTATTGTAAATCAATTTCTGTCTTTGACTAACCTTCCATATCCAATGGTGTTTAGCTTGACAGTACTTAGCCTCTCGGTAATGGCCATACTTATCAGGGTGTTCAGCATTGTTGCATTTGATTCTAAGCGCTCTGGTGGAGATACAGCAAGTAACAAAGTCAAAAGATTGTAATGTATAATATATATAGACATCAAAAGGTACAAAAAAGTTTTCTTTCAAATATATGAAAAGAGCTAACCAATTACGGCAAGTAAGCAATCTTCAGAAAAACAGGAGGTCAAGGGCTAGCAAAAAAATACAGTCCAACATGTTTCCCTCAGATGGATTGGCGAATCTTAGTATGTTGAAGGAAAGCATGTTTGAACTTACGACTTAAAGGGCAATAATCAAATCTTAGTAGTTAAGTAATAATTGAATAAATTGATCAAACAAACAATTTGAATTTAATAAATAAGTTATTTACATAACAAAATGGCATTCAAATAGGGTTTTTTTTTATTGTTAATGAAGAAGACTAAAAGTGAACATTTGGATATCATTTTGTTTTGTAATTTTCTTGCATTCTGACCAAATGAGGTGTAAATCAAATGGTTTAGTTTTAAGATATATGCTGTTAAAGTTTAGTGATTCTTTAGAAGTCAGATTTTTAAAATTTTAGATATTGACGCTAAAACCATTTCTAAACACTTTTCACACCAAGTGATGTTGAAATTTCATGTTTTATGCATGAAATTCTAATTAGTATGGTTGCTAAGGCCTCAAAACCTTTCACTTTGTCTAAATTTTAAATGCTATTTATCTTCCTTTTTTATGAAATTTCACAAGTTCTAACCCTGCCAACTTCAAAAGGCTATAACTTCATACAGAAGCAAGATAGAGCTTTTCTCTTTGTTGTATTTGAAAGTAAAGAAAATAAGCTTTTCTATGATGCTGACATCTGACCACCTTCCAATTTTGACTGGTTGCAAGGCAATTATACTGTCTTATTAAATTCAAGTTGGGTGATTGGTAAATTTATTCAATTACATTTCTATCCTTTAACCGTGGAACTTTGAATTTATTCTGATGTACCTCAGAAAAAATTGTTTCTCTTTTGAATACAATTAGTTGAGCAAATAAGAGCGCCCACAGGATTGGGTCAGACACGATGGGAAAGACATGCTTGTTAATACCAAACACAAGGCTTTCTTCAGCTCTGTCTTCCCCATCTTCTTATTTATTTTTCATGGAATTTGAAAACGTTGACTTTGGGTGTTCGTATTTATTACAGATTTCCGTTTTAAAAAGTTTTGCTTTGTCCACCTTAGGCAAGACTTTGACATTTTGTGAGAAAAGTAAGAGGGGCTAAGTGTTGGATGGGTAAATGGGGAAAAGAACATTAGCGTTCAGACGCACTTGCGGCAAGCCCATATGGTTGAGGCAAGACTTGTATGTGTATGGGTGGGCAGATGAAAAGTGGCTGTTTTACTTGTTACAGCGCAAAAGCTGAGATGGACAATATGGGTGGCTGTAGGTTATTCATTTTGTTATCAGTGTCAACATCAGTGTGCTAGTTTAGGATGAAATCATTCAAGGGATCAGTGATAGTTGCTCCAACTAGTTTGATGAAAGATTATTCACATGGGCTTAAAGATGAAGTTGGCAGGGAAAAAACAAAAGTTATATGATGAAACGGTGATTTCGAGTCATCGGTATAGATAATCATCCTCGATTGAATGAACCAAAGAGGGTAAGGAAAATGAAATTTTTTCTGGTGCCGCATTAGCTACCTTGACTTTATCTTTAGTTCTATTACAGTAAATGAGCAAAGTCAAGTTAGCTTTCTTACTCAATCTGGGAAGCAAGGATAAAATTGTAAAATTAAGTAGTTTGACGTTTAATAAATCTAAGTAGTTTGACCACCCTAGGCTTGCGTCAGGCATGCTTATACCGAGAATAGTAAAGTTATTTTTTTTATTGGTAACTTAAAGAAGGAACTGGTCAGTGCTCCATAGCTATCCTTGCCATTTTTACTTTCCTTAAGGTCCTACAGACATAAAGAGCCCATAAATGCTGGGCAGACATACAGGAGAGATTACATTGAGAGTATAAAGCAATTTTGCCATATCTGCAGGACTTTATAATTTGCTTTTCTGATATTATTGTCTTTGACTTGAAAGTGTTAGCAGTTACCAGTCTCCTCTTCACAGAACTTACTCTGCTTTTTTGGTATTTCTTGGGCAATCATTTGGGTGCTCTCCTGGGAATTCTTTGCTGTAAATTTGTTGTGAGAAAGGGAAAAATATTTGCATCACCTGAAAAAAGCAAAAAGGTAAACAAATATATGCACAAATGTTGTACTCTGTGGCCTTGAAATGTTCAAAGAATCATATAAACGAGCAAAAGCCCATTTCACAACAGTTTGTAATATGGTCTTGAGCCATGCATGTAAATAAAATTTACTAATAATTTTCTTACAGCCAGTATATTTATAGGCCAAACAAGAGATATTTTATTCCCAATATATTCCTTTTAAAACATAAATATCACAATCAAAACTTTATTTGGGATGTCTATTCAAAATTCTCAGTAAATTATGCATTTAAAGACTCACAGGACAAAAATCTACAGCCTCAACGAGATCATTTAGCTGGTGAGAGTAGACATCATGGCTGACAATGAGTAGAACGTTGTTGATGTCTTTCACTTTGCGCATCGAGTCAAGAAGCATGCGCAAATGTTCTGGTCTGTTGTGAGTCTGTATAACTAGGACAAGGCTGTCGGAGCCGAGGCTCAAGCCAAAGCGATCTAGATTGTGAACATGCTGCTCTGAGTTGATGCGCGTCACTTCTAGCTTCAGTGCTTCAGAATCATTCACATTGATGTATCTGTTGTACCTGAAAAGCCACACAATGATAATAATAATAATGATGATAATCATACTGTAGTGAAAGTAGGATTCCAACCCTTTACCATCAAAATAATCTAAGGGCCTGGACTTAAAATTCTGAGAAAATAACAAAATGCTTAATTACCAATACATTTACTCACTCACATATTTATGTTTATAACTGTCAATAACATTTGGTTTATTTTATCATTTTAATAAAAATTCTGGGCCTCCTAGCCTATAACTCTCTTCTCTGCCACCCATTTTGTGCAAAGCTACATCAATATGTCAAACAAGCTTTTTAAAGACCAGAAATTAATAGCATTGTATCTTTGGAAAAAAATATTGGCTCCTCATTTTTGTGTTCTTTTCTGATTGGTACTTGCCAATATAGATCAAGATCTAGATCTAGATTATTACTATAAATTATACTTGATGTATTTAATAGGGGGGGATAAAGTGATATACTTAGAATAAGTAGATCTTAACCATCAATCAGTCATTCTGCTGGCTTGGCCTCCACATAAAAAACAATGTGGCATTTCTTCACATAAAATAATCTGGCACTGAATGGCATAAATTACAAATCTTGCTAAAACAAAGATCACAAAGATAGCCAGTGAAAAAGAAAGAAACCACCACACTGATGCACAAACATTCTTTATTCTTTACTATCTCTTCTCAGATCTACTCAGACATCCCTTCTTAGATCTCGAGATCTAGATCTATGTAATCTATTCTAGGCTAAACATGCTCCCGAAGGGACCATCTTTGGTGACAAATAGATCTCAGCAAGATGTAAGTAGGAGAGAGGAAAAAGCAAGGTCAATGCGGGAACTTCGGACTAGAAGAAGAAATCTAGATCTAGAGCTCAATCCAGACTCAGATAATCCAGTAGAAGTGGTAGAATAAAGGCAAAGACCTGTAGATCAAGATCTCCCACATGTAAATATAGAAAATCTAGACCCCTTAGCCCTAGATAATCCAGTAGTAGAACGAAGACAAAGACCTGAAGATGTAGATCTAGATCTCCAAAATCTAGACCCTGTGGCCCTAGACAATGGCTTTCGCTATACAAACGGATAAAAGAAAAAACAAGCACTAGAGAACATTGCATTACTAGACCCAGCCATAGGCCTCCAGAACTGTGTTGCAGATGTACGTTCCTGTGGTGAACTAAGCATTATTTGCAACTTTTGTGGTGCTCTTAGGTGGGCTTCAGAGTATTTTTCCTTGTGTTATCAAAATGGGAAAGTGCATTTGACCAGATCCACCAACCTATCTTTAGAATTCTTCCCAATGAATGTAAGTATCATCATATGTATACCACAACATTAGTCCTCATGCTTTCCTCACACGTTCTCAAGTTCCTATGATATACTGCAATTAGATCTGTTATGATTTGCCACCCCTCATACTGTTCGTGGAACAGGTACTTCAACTGGTAATAATAATATTATAATGATGATGATGATAAAAAAATAATAAAGTACTTTACAGGCATCATAGGTATTTTAATGTTAAAAAAGGAGGTTTCAGAAAACATAAAGTTATAAACACAAGAAATTACAGATTTGGAAAAACAAAAAGAAATGAAGAAAACTTTTTCAGTCATCTGATTAAGTAAAAAATTATATGGAGCAAGTAGTATGAGGTTTAAATCTTTCAACACAAGTTCTTACCAACAAGATAAGTTGTGGTTTTCTAAAATTTATGGTACATTCCTGACTATGCTCTCATAGTCAAAAACAACCAGTGCGATAATATTATAAAAGGAAACGATATTATTAAATGTAATCAGCAATTCCACTTTTAATTAACATATATAATTACAACAAAATATTAACTGACCTTGTTTTCTTGGGCACAGTTGAATTTTTCAGACCAGATGAGGTTTGGTTGCTTGCCTTGGAGGGTATGATGAGGCTCAGCTTGGCTGTTGTACGTACTTGGCCATCTTGAAGGGGGACCTGTCCATCATCACCTTGTTTGCCCACGTTTCCCCATGCTTGTGCCAAGGGAAATACAGCGGCATTACTGTCACGTTTGTCCACGCTGTGTACAAGTATATCAATTTCAGGTCAATACAAGCTGAGATAGGTATGTTGTCTGATAGAGGATTTTTTCTTGGGTTGAGCCAAACAACTATTTACTCTCATAATTTACTTGTCATATTTCTTAAAGAAGTCAAGTTATTGCACTGTAAAAATCATAACTGCCTTGATAATAATTGAGAAGAATTAAGATTTTTTTTAAAAACCACAAAGTTTTTCACATTTTAAGTAATATACAATGCGGCTAGCTTAAATGAACCAGATATCTCAGCAGATTAGTTACAAAAGCTACATAACCATGCAACATATTAGACCATACAATTACTAAAATAATGTTAGTAACATAAAAAGCAAATGTTTCAGTGTTGGCTAAAATATACAGTCCGTGACAATGATAATGATATAATCTTTAATTAAAGTTAGGTCAAACAATGCTACTTACACAACAGCAGTGGTTTCTGACTCTGGTGTGTTGTAAAGAACATGAAGGTTCAGCATCACAAACACTACCATGATAAAGGCCAGCACCAGACGCAGACCCCTGCGGAGCGACATGCGCATGGCCGAGCTCCCCTCCAGCCACCTGGGGAGGGAGGAAGGGGGGTCAGAAAACCCCTGGGCCTGACACGGGCAGGGCTAGACGCCCCACCACCCAGACCTCCAGCCACGCCGTCCTTCCTACAGAGTTTCAAAAAGCACCAACAGGAAGTCCAGTGAGTTCAATTTTTTTTTTAATTAAAAATTCCAAGTTGAATTTCTCAATATTGTTTCCCCTTCTGGTCCAGTCTGTGGAGTAAAGTAAATAGACAAAAAAAATACGTTATCATGAGATAAAATAGAAAGGCGAAGAGAGAGACAGAATGACAGACATAGTCAGAGAGAGCAAGGAGCTGTGTTGTTAATGGCTGATAAAAAAAAAATCTGAACAAGACATGTCCCAATTGATGAGGGCATCCTCTAAAAGGCTGATAGGAGCCGAAGTTGTCTTCTTTATTCAGTTTAATACATCGAAAGGTTAGTTGCAGGCAGGTTTTGAATTACTGATGATGTTTTTTTGTCAATAAAATTGAAAAAACAAATAGAGCTGAAATCTCTTTTCATAATTCCAATCATCCTGTCCTCACTTTAACAAATATATATGAGCACGACATCGCCGTGTATAAAAGTCACATGAAAGCAATGATAATAATTACTAAAAAATAAAGTTTGTGAATTTTACATTTTGCCTCTTCTCTGTTTTAGTCTTAAATTCGAAGAGCCAGCAAGATATTGCAGAATCAATGAATGGGGGGGTGTGGGGGGGACTTATTACACTATCGTGCAAAAATAAGGCAGTGCGATGGGTTCCACTAAGTTTTTTCGTTAATTACATCATAAAAATCAGGGAAAATTTACCAAAAGACATAATATAATGTAATGATTGAAAGATTTCAAAGGTATGAAATCTATTCTGATCTATTCTATCTATTCTATTATATAATGTGAGAAGCTTTGGGTAGAAGTTTATCTTGCATTTGAACTTATACAATTATGGGCTTGACATTAAATTTAGCTCATATTATCAATGGAGGATATCAAAATATTAGTCAAATACCATAACTGGCATATATTTCCATCTATTTCTACTTATATATGACTATATGAACTCTAAACGTTTCTACTATTTGTGACTATTAGATGTAATGTTTCCACATATTTACGACTCTTCCAACTGCTCTCTCATCTTTCATGCTTTAAATGGGTACTTTTACTGTAGTCATAAGAGTAGATCAATGTCACAGAATATAGTGACAGCGAAAATGAGTTGCCAATGCTGAAATAAATTGAACCATGCCGTTGATTTATCCACAGTTTACACACCACTGTGTCAAAACAAAGCCAGAAAAAAGTCCTATTAACGCAACAATCAATTTCTATCTAAAGATTGGCGTTTTATTGACATTACAAAGCGATGAATATTCTTCCTCATCTAATTCATTTCGGTCGGCCAGTGGTTTTAGGCTTAACTTAAACGAGTTCAATACCACAGTTCATGACCGAGGCGCACTGAAACCTTTAAAATTTGGAAACCCTAGAAGGGTCACATGTTGATTTTTCCATCATAATTTCACTAATTTCGTTTTAAAATAAAATTTCTGTTTTGGATTCAGAGAAAAAAAGAGGGTCGTGTGAGTGGACCAATTAACATCGAAACGAAGATTATTTCAGCAAAAATAACCGTAATTCCTTGTTTGTGCTTGCAAACGTAATTAGTATCTGGAGAGGAGGAAGGGTATTTGGTTGCATGAAAAATTATTATTTACTAAAAAAAAAAAAAATAACTGAAGTCCACTTTTTGTGTAGGCAAAAATAATTGACATTTGAAGAAAAGGAAGAGTATTCGGTTGCATGAAGATTTTAACAAAAAGATGACTTTTACAAACTCGGCAAAAGGGAACAAGCATCCCTCTTTAGATTAAGAGCTGGTCATAACAGATTAGCAAAACACATGCTCAGAACTTTTAGAATAGGGGAATCAGAAATGTGCAAGTACGGAGACTCTGCAGAGACAACTGAACATATTCTTCAGGAATGCTTGCTATACAAAGAAAAGGGAGAAGAATTTTGAGAATCTACTGCAGAGCTTAGCACCAAACTATTGGTCAACTCATAAAACTGTTTTAAAAAAATTCCTGGAACTGACGGGTATACAGCCTTAAAAAAAGACAACTAAACATCTGGAGAAAGCGAGGAGAGAGATCCACATCTTCTTTTATCTTAAGTTTCCACTGAACCAGCTTTAGAAATTTGGAGAAAAAAAACTTCACGTTGGATCTAAATACATGGATGAGAGGCACAGAGACAAGAATCAATGCTTGCTTTATTAACACCGGGAATCGCATAAATAATTGCTAAAACTTTTAAAATGATAATTACACCCTAAAATGATAATTACACCAGAGTGCTAACGAAACGCCAATGTCTCTGCATGAATTGTCCAACTCGAATAACCTGGAGTCACAAAAAATGATCAGATAATGAATAAACTGCCTATAGCCTACCCAATTCAACTCCAAATAACTTCAGCTTAACATAAAGCCAGCTGTTCAAACGGTCTTTCTTTGATTAAAAGGCTTTTGTTGAAGTAAAAGCTCAAAAACCTCGAAACTGAAAACAATGGGGCGAAAACGACAGATGTTGCAAAGGCGATTCTATGGCCCTAGATCGTCTATCTCAACCAAATAAATGAATAGTCATTTCCCATTTTACGCACTCTTGAGCACAAGGACATGCAAAATTCAAATACTATAAGTTCATACATGTATTTTAACAAAGAGAGAGCGAGACAGAAAATAGGAGAGGTGCACACAGGTCTAAAAACCTCTAAAATGATACGCGTTGGCCAGACTTGCCATATACGGGTTTTTCAAAAGTATCCTTCTTTACATAATCACAAACGTTACGCATGTTTATCTCAATAGAGTTAGAAGTGATAAGATGATAAATATGTACCCGTTGTGGGTATTTCAAGTAAACACTGGAGAATCAAAGATCGCATCCTAAGCCCTTGCTCTGCAATTCATTTAAACATGCGCAAAGCTTTGAGGGCAGAGATTGTTTCTTCAGTCACTTCAAAAGGGAAAGGTTTGCCGCCTGGACGCTGACCACTTGTTTAGAAATCTAGAACATTGGCAAACCTGAAATTAGTAAATATTAGGCATTGCGTTGTACCTTTTTGTCGCAAGTTTTCAAAAAAATATCTTTGCAAATGTATTTGTACCGCCATTTGTACTTTAGATAACAGATTCCTAATTAGTATGATGGTTTATCGTTTCTTTTATCTAAATGGATGGAAACATAAATAGATATGACAAGCGCTATGATTTAGTCCGAACTTATTTATTTTCTTAGCCACTTTTGTTGTTATTGTTTTGTTGTTTTTTGCCATACAATTACATGCTTGGACCCCACATTTTCATCGTAATTACCGCGTTGTTAGAGATCTTTGTTAGTGACCTTAGACTCTTATTTTATTAAGCTTGAACTCAAAGAGTTTACGAGGGAGGCACTTCCCACATTCCCCAGTCCAGCAAGGACTGACCGTTCACCGCCGTGATCCGAAAATGTGTGCAATGCCTCGTGCTGATGTTGTTTGTAAAAAAATGTGGCACTTGCGATGACCTAATAGAAGAATCACCAAACGCTAAAAAATGGGACTAGATCTGGGTAAACTTTTTTTTTCAATCTTTCATATGAAACTGAAACGGGCCCAGAACCCAGAAGAATCTTACCGTTTGACAGTCTAGGCTGAGTGTGTCTAGCGATAAAATTAGAGTCAAATATTAGGAAACTCAGATGAGCAAACAATAGTAAATTTGCACACTAACTCGGTTTTAGCAACACTTAGATTAGTCTAGAAAAAAGGAATATGTTTGTAATTGTGTAGTGACCCACAGTAAAAACTGCTTTAGAGTTGATACTACAGATAAGCCTTAATTACTCCATCTCAGTTGCGGTGGATAAAAGAAAAGCTAAAACTATTCATGAACTTATGTTTTAGTTTTCTACACAAATTTTATCTTTTAGTTGACCTGTGCTACCCAGGTGGTTGTGATTCCGGGGGAAATGAATGTAAACTATGGACTAAATTATCATTGACTGATCGTGTAAAATTTTTAAAAGTAAAAATAATCTGGATAGAACTAACGCAACATGCCGGTTTTTAGTGTCAATACTGGCAAAATATCAAGTAATGTTGTTCGTCGTTTTTATTTTCATACAATGGACTATATTAATTTAAATAGTTAATACAGACCTGCCACTCTTCACAGTGGAAAATCAGTATGATTGAGCTAAAAAAATCAGTATTCAGTGTTAAAAAATCAGTATAACCATAACCAGTACTCCCAAACTCACA
This sequence comes from Elysia marginata, assembly GCA_019649035.1. Classification (NCBI taxonomy): domain Eukaryota; kingdom Metazoa; phylum Mollusca; class Gastropoda; family Plakobranchidae; genus Elysia; species Elysia marginata. The sequence continues at coordinate 30,905 of BMAT01010091.1, read as the reverse complement.
AACTCTGGCACTTTTTAGTGAAAACATTAGCACTTCAATTTTAATGTGGCCATCGTAATCTAATTTGTTTAAAAAAATAATATAAAGACTACCATGCTCCATTAAATAATACAGGAGGCCTACAGTAAAGTATTCTGGTACAGTACTGTTTTCAGATTATTAATAAAAAAATTGCAAAAACTGTGAAATTAACTCTGAAGTTTGGCTCATTTAGTGATAGCTGCCAAGCAGTAAAAATCAGTATTTTGTAATAAAAGTCAGAAAATCAGTATTTTTGAACATTTTTACCAAAAAATCAGTGTAATACTGATTTAATCTGTATGCATGACAGGTCTGTTAATATCAGGAGTGTTTGAAAAACATTAGCGGCAGGCTAATTTTTTCAAATTCTGCCAGCCTTGTAGAGAAGGGTACCGATGAGAACCAATCAATTTTGTCTACAAAGGGGACCGATAGATGAAAAAAAGAAAGAAAAACCAACAGAAATTAGCTTGGCGGGACTTTTCTATAGAAGGTTGAAATGCGAGAAGACGATTAAGGGAGCCTTGTAGTCCTCCTATATTTTGATGTGAAAATCGATTTGAACGTAAATGCAAGATGTTACATGCATATATGCCTACGAGGTTAACCGGCTCTGTATGGTTTTTGGACGTCGGTTAATGAAATAAAACCAATATGGATTAGTTGTTAACAAACTTCCAGGGTCACATAAACCACCTCGATTGATGTAGATCTTTATATCGTTGCTCCCTTTGTGAGTTCTGAAACTTTTTCTTCATATTTTGATTTTTGTTGTTCATTTTTCATCCGGTCTCCATTATCTTATAAAGCATATTTGCAAAGGACTGCCCGAGCCTTGAACGTTAATGTGACACGTGACAACAGACTGACTTTATTAAACGACTGCACAACAGGCTCGTGTCTCTCGTCAACCTAAATTTGTCTAGGCCGTTCAATGAATGAGAGGTGTGCAGATAACGCATGGGCTAAAATAAATGAAGCGTACACTGGGTACATACAATATTTGCAACGTGTAGTAGAAACATAGTACACACAAGCGCTGTTTGATAAGTCATCATATCCTGGAGAAAACAGTAGGCCTAACTGCTATCATTTTTTAACCTCTATGTGCTAACCATGTTTACATTGTTTCTCGCTATTGTCTAAATTATCATATTAATGTAATCTAATTAAATCAGCGCATAGCGGCTTATGGGTATGATAAATATACAAGTTTAATAAAATAAAGGTAATACTAACCACTAGTGGCTACCCACACTTCTTTTCATCATAACAAACCGTTTAGAGACAGCTAGTTCCGCATAATTATGAACACACACACTAGCTTGAATATTTGTGAAAAAACTCTGAAACAATAGGGGAAAAGGCCCAGTGTGTGAACATATATGAGACATACACTAATGCATAGTTGGGATTTCTAAAATCTCATTGTGTGATAATTACTTTAATAGTTTAGAAAAATTATACCGCTTTGCTAACTGTAGCGAAACAGGGCAGTTCAATGAATAATTAATAATTGACGCCTGTCACCTCAAAAGTTTTCGTGTACACTGTGAATACTTATTGAAAATGTCAAAATCCTTCAGTATAAAATTAAACTTCGCACGCTAACTGTGGACCAGCTTGTGTGTAAATTAAAAATGACAAGATTTACACGTAGACGTTAAGAGATAAAGGCAGTGGATGGCAAATGTTAAAAATTGTCACGCTTGGAAGATTTTGGAGCTGGCGACACGGGTCAGATGTCAGGAAAACTCTTTTTACACAACGTTTACTCAAAAACACATTATAATTTGAAAGAACCCAGCGTAAAGTAATTCACAACCACAAGCGACACGAACTTTAAAATGGGGACATTTAGCTCAGCGAACTGGCAAAATCAGAGGAGATTTGTCCTCTTATAACGTTAATTGGAGGGGGGAACTGGTTTCTGGTTTTGTATAAACGTTCCAATCTTCCATCAAGCAGTTTACCAAGGTAAGTCTCAACGTTAACTTCGGATAAATATACAAAATGAACGCAGGCCTCAATTTCCCCGATTTTTAATCAGTCCAGGTTTCATAAATACGAGTGCATAGAAGTTTTAAAAAAAGATTTGTAATGCACATGTACGTCTAGAGGTTTACTGCACTGGACACATATTAAAATAAAGATAAAACTCTCGAAATCAAAGTCCGTGAGTGCGTTGGAAAGGTGGAGAGGGGGGGGGGGTCCCTTTTCTTGGTGCCACGGCAACAAAAGCAAACAGTGTCACTTGGAAGGGTATAATTTTTGTAATTATACTTTAAAGTGCAAGCACCTACCGAGTCAGACAATAGAAACAAAGTAAACCGAACAATAATAGCTTCATTTGTTATTGTTTCAAGAGTATCTAAGGACTTGCTTACAATCTATATAGGACGAAAGATAGCCACAGGGCTATTCCACTTCGCTTATTTTTTTTTCTTTTTACGAATACACATAGAATAAAACGGTTTAAAGTTAATCAATATCTGTACCGACAAAGCATGACGTTGAAGGCCTGCTTTACTGTGAAAGGAAACAAGGACATTTCAAAACAAACATTTTTGTACTGAAAGGATGAGACATTGTGGCCCCTGGTACCATAATTATCATAATTCCATTTTCTACATTAGTATGATTACAAATTAAAACAGAAGCAATTACGTGTTTTCTATGGACAGACTGAGGTCTTTCGAGCTTCTCCCGATGTTCACAAAAATAACCTCGCTTTAGTTTAAACACGTTTAATTACAGTACTGTCCGCTTCAGAACAGCGTTACAGTTCAGCAGCTCTTGTGATAGTGAACATGTAACAGGTTATTCTCTTACCTCGTAATGCGCGAGTGGCTTGTGCAATCTCATTTGATTCAATCGCAAGATATACTTTCCCCGTACATCAATTCCCTGTATAATCCTGATTTATACACAAATAAGCATAGGCTGATCTCACACAAGGGGCAAAGAGGTTATCATTGGAACAAGAGCTCTCAATTGAATGATGAGAACAAAGTGTTTCTCAGTAAGAGACCTATCATCTCCAGTGCGAGCTAAACACATGCACCAGTAGCATAAATTTAATACATGGGGGGGGGGGGCTCGATAATTAAAACAAAATACAATGGAAACTTTATTACGACCCAGTTGCAAATGATATATAGGTATAATCGTTTTTTCCAAGCCATTTGCCAAAATATCATGCTTTCTCCTTGATATATGGCCGCCGATCATTGATATATGTTGTTAATACAATAGACACTAGAAAAAGTTTGTGTTCAATGAACAGCCGATTCTTTGCACCTAGTTAATGTGAAAACGCAGATAATCATGACAATACAAAGATGATCTTCTATTAGTTGACAAGTACACAGAAATTATTCGAAATGACACATTACCGCTACCAATCCGCTAGAGTTCAAAATTCAAATAATTTCCTTATGGCTATTATGAGCTTGAGGTGACAAAAGAGGAGTACTTCGATCCATCTTCAGAGCCAGCGTATAATTAGCCTCTGAGTACAACTGTTCGTTACCTTGACCACAGTTTACACTTGTCACAGCACATCTGGTTCTTCATCTTCACGTGACGGCGGGAAAGCCAGAAAGACGGATTTTTGTTTTCTTTTGCGTTGCTTTTTTTTCGATAGACCACAAAAAACATCTTGCACAATATTATCGGAGTAATTTCTCAAACTAAACAATTTAGGTTACACGCTCAAACTTTTTGAAAATGATCTTATTCGGTAGCTAAAACATTATATTAAATCTTCTTCTCTATTCCTGCTTGGGGCTGAGAAGAGAATAAAATGGCAGTAAGGGCCATCATTAAGAAATCTTTACAGTTTGTATGTATTAAAAATATGAACTTTTAAAAATGAAATCATCGAGGCACAGCGTATGGAAAAGCAAAAAAAAAACTGAATATGGAGTGGGGCCAGTCTTTTGAAGAAGGTGCTTGTTTCGAAGGAAAGTTAAAAAAAATATAAAGTCTTTGGTGATTAATACAGTGCCATTCTGTCTCTGGCAATGTGCTTGGTTGAAGTCGTAGCGGTCTAAAATAAACATACCCCATTCCCCAAGCCTTTTCGTCTGTCTCTCTCCCCCTTAATATTAACATGCATGATGCTAACCTTTTATTCATAAAGTGGCTTTTAGGATTTGCAGTAATCTATCTAGTCAAAAACTTTCACAAATGGGGTAGACAGAACAATACAGAACTAATGCGACAGATTGTTCACACATCTATAATGGACAGTGTGCCTGTCACTTACAGTTAAAGCACTTGGGTAGAACCTTTGGGTCATTGGGTGAACTAGAACATACGCTTCTCGAAAACAACAATCTCAGGTAAACATCCGAACTTTCAGAGCACAGCGGTAAAAGTTATATCAAATATGATCGCGTAAACTACGGTTAATCGTTATTGTACAAATTAATCACTGTAATATCTTTGCCCGTACCTTTGTTAGGTCATCTGAACTTTACTGGGTGGAAATCGCATGACTTTTTTACTCTCAGAATATATAAACTGCAGCGCAAGTATCCGTATGTGAATATAATAAGGAGTAAGGAGTAAGTTAAGTAAACACTGTTCTGTTATGAAGTAAATTATAAGCCAAAACTTTCGGCTTTTAGGTAGTAGAGAACAACGCTATTTAATTTTTTTTCCTGATAGTACAACCAGAACATCTGATGAGAATTTAGTAACAAAGCCTGCCAGAGTGCTGGCTTTCTCTACAACATCAGACCACCGCAATCTTGATTACAGTGTTCAGACTAACGTTCGCAGAGGAGGTAATTAGCAGAGAAGATAACGCGACATAATGTCATCAAGTAACGTTAAACGTTCCGACAACCAGTGAAAGATTCCCACGATTGACAAGAAAAGAGAAAGCGTGGTTGTCTGTTACTTTTATATAGGTCAGGTAAATAAAACGAAACGCTTTGAAGCCCTGACTTATGTTTAGAGAAGAAAAAATGAGACACGTCAATACAGCCCACAAGACTTGTGCCTCTTTCAACATCTAATGACAGTTTTGGAAGCTGCGTTGCTAAGATAATGGTCGAGGGTTAGAAAATAAGGGATGAAGGGTGAAAAAAGACAATCTTCACAGAGTTCAACGTCGTTAAAACAAAAACTAAGGAATAAAAATTGTAAGGTTTGTAGGACACGATAGAGTTTGTAAATCAGTTGAATCCTTAAATTTCCTCCAAATAAATTGATTTTAAGAATCTAATTTTCTTCCTCGTTTTATTTAGTTTGTTAGTTTGGGTTATTTTTTTCTTTTTGTTTTTTTTCTCTCAGTTATCGTATGTTATAGGCCTACTCTGATGTTGCAATAGAAAATATCATGCTGCGATACCTGCTCTAGTTGATGCTGATACAAACATGAGTAGGAAACAATCGGAATGTTTATCGTTTCTTATCTGGCCTTTTTTTTCACTTTTCAGCACAACACTAGACATCAATTTGCTCAACAAAACCTGGGTTAGAAAAGTAAAGCTGCAAAGCCCACTCAACGAGCGACCCGAAGCCGTCATGAAGGCAATTTCTAGCAGGAGACAATGTGGTCATTTTCCCACACGCTCGTCGAGGTTCCAGGCTCGTAGCGGCATCAGTGCACACCAGAAGTGAACCCAATTAGATAAGAAAGTGTTAGATCTCAAAGTGGTCATTGCTCCGTCTCATAGTGATCATAACACACATAAAAACAGAAGAAGAAAAAGATAAACACAAGCAGTTTAAACTGTATAGGTCTGAAGTCAGGTTGATGAAACTCCTTTGTTTTACTAGAGGTATAGTTTAAGGTGTTGAGCATTGATTTTCCCTGAAATTTTAATTGTGGGGTTGGATAGTGGTTAAAAACAAATCCTAGTTTGATTTGAGGACAAGAGACTAACTTCCGAGGACAAGTAAAACAACCAATAAGCTCTTCATGCAAATGCTTTCATGATTGATAATCGAAACTGAAGATTTTCCTAGCCAGCCATAAACCTCTTTCGCAAAATAAGGAAATTTCAGTAAATTATAATAGATACCATTGACATCTCACGAACAAATATCTCACATTATGATAAGGAACACGACAGAAGAAGAAGAAGAAGAAGAA
>BMAT01010091.1:12776-24686 GCA_019649035.1 Elysia marginata | reverse complement strand
AGAAGAAGAAGAAGAAGAATATTTTATCGGTGAAATTAATTGAGTCTGATGATTTAAAATTCCATAATTTTCATCTATTTTTTTACTTAAGAACTGATAAACAGATATATTTTCTCTGAATCGTGCCGCAGGTTCTGAGCATACTCGAAAGTACATAATTAATATTAACACTATCTCTATTTCTTTAGAATAGACGTTTGCATGTACACAACTAAACATGTCATATTTATTGATTACATTTGTACAACAATGGGGTCTTATTTATCCTACGAGAATACAGCTGTGAATGGAGGAGGCCAATGAATCACTCCTTTTTGTATCCCCTTCGATAAACATAAATAGAGTATTTTTGGGCGTTGATGAAAAAAAAAGACAGAGAACTGAACGTCTTTCTCTTTGTCCGCCGGCCGTAATAACCAAATCAGTCATCCCTTTATTGTGTCTATCAACTCTGAAAATGTCACAGATATTAATATTACAAATGTCCAACTGTTTAACAGGTTGTATATATTGGAAATTATGTTATGAATTCATTAAATATCTCGACACGATGGCCTAAAATTCTAATATCTGATCAAATTTTTTTCAAACCTACGTCAATCAACAAAACAGGTGGTAGTTCACCCTACGCCTCAACAGTAAAAAAAAGAATCTGCTGGGTCAGTCGGATTTCTGCCAAAAGGCTCCACCTGCGCCTTTCAAAATTTTCACTTTATAGTTAAAGCAAGCTGGACGCGGAACTTATTATTCAATTGGGAAAAAAAAAGAATTAGGCCTACTCTTCTGTTGATGGTAGTTTAAGGCTGAACCTATCACTAAATAAGAAGGCTAATTACAACAGTTTCATAAACCTTTGTGTAGCTTAACATCTCCCAAATTCATGAGCGGATTTACACCGGAGAGTAAATAATTATATTGATTTTTTAAAATAAATTCATTCGCATAAACTTTAGGAAAGATGCTTCGATCTATAGAATGATCTTTCCAATGAATATCAAAATGCACCAACACAACACAAACTTAGACAACAACTTATGTATAATCATAATGTCAACTGTATGAATGAGAGAGAGAGGGAGGAGGGGGAGAACGAGCCTCTGTCTCTCTTAAACTTGGAGCAATGATACATCTAAGTTTAGAAATGGCTATGAATAATTTTGAGAAGCTGGTGGGTGGATAAGAGATAAGATAAGATGATTCTTTAATAATCTCTGTGAGGAAATTCGGTGTACATAGTATAAAGTGAGACAGACATGTAGACAGGATACAATTGGGCGACTAAAACGTACACAAAATATCCTAGGCGAGACGAGATCTGAGAAGGTGGTGAACATGAATTGCGGAAGAGAGAGTCGCCTTGATAAACAAGATAATACACATGTTCGCGTAGACATCGGCATACCATAAAGTCTTTCAGCCTGACAGGAAAATCCGGCATTGTTCCCGATCTTGGTAACCGGAAAATTTCATTGAACGGTTAAGTTTGTTACTTAGATGGTTCGAACTTTCATAATGACAATGAGATCCTCAAGGCATGTGGTTGAATTTACCCCCACCGTTGATACGTCCGTTAATCAAAATAAATTTCATATGACTGGGCTCAGCCTGAATCCCAATCAAGCTGGTAGGAGTAACTTGAACAATAACTACTACACTTGACATGACCCAGACAGAAGGAAGGTACTACAAGGAGGACATTCTCTTGTTGCCATTCAAAGACCCCTTAGACATTCCAAGGAAAGTTGATTGAGAGTAAACAGAAAAATACACTCAGAGTGGATGTTCAACAATTTGCTGGTAGGATGCACTCACAATAACATAAACAGACAAGATTAACTGAACAATAAAAAGAACTGAGTTGGGAGAGTTTAAGGATGATAGGAAAAAATAAGATGCACTATGTTTTGTTTTTATTGATGTAGTTCTAATACCGGTGTACGAAAAGTGAATTAAAAATTGATCAAGAATAGAAGGAAGTAGCAAAACTCTTTTGTAGAAATAATAATAAAAAAAACAACAATAATAATAACAAATAATAATAATAATAATTACGATAATAATAGTAATAATAATAATAATAATAAAAATAATAATAATAATAATAATAATAATAATAATAATAATAATAATCATGATGATAATAATAATAATAATAATAATAATAATAATAATAATAATAATAATAATAAAAAGTATAATAATAACAACAATAATAACAATTAAGAAAAGCTTAAATTTTACTGCAGAATAATGATTTGCTAAGGTTAAAGTCGATATAAAAATCAAAGGATCAAGGGAAATTATCTAAGCCAAAATGTTAGTTTAAGACTGCAAGCTAACAGCGATAATTATGCTCAACACATAGGCTTTCTTCCTTTATTGATGTAGACCTTGTGCATGTAGCTGAGCGCGTCTACCTCAAAACTTCAAGAGTTCTATCTTTGACAATGATACTCCGTTACTAGCTCAAATAATAGCCAGTATAATTTTAACACAACTAAAAGTAGGAATACAATGTACTTTAAATTAGGCTTTATAAATTACATAAAATTCTGAAATATATAACCGGGAATATGAAGACAGAAAAATATTATGTGTTCAGTGTATGCAAAGTATAGAAGAGAAAAACCGTATCATGACCTATGATTGACACACATGGATTACCCAAGTCACGATAAGCACTTTACGATGCTTGGAAACACTCTTGTCTTCCTCTGCCTTACCTCCACTAATACATTGTCGCTTTCAACTTGATCCTGACAAACGTCTAGGTATCTTTTTAAATGGATGCGTTTTTGCACTAGGCGTCACTTTCTTCACTAACCCCTGGCCAGTGGTACAGAACTGTACCTGTTGATCCTGGAGGGAAGATAAAGAAATATAAACAACATTAAAATTTCTTTAGGTCCATGACATCCTCACATCTGATACAGTAAAGGTGTTGTTTAGCGTGCGAGGTTAAACAACGTTAAACAAAAGTAAGAATTGTCTGTGCTTGGAGGTGGAAACAAATCTAACCAGGAAAAAGATACACTTTATTTGTAACACAATAATGCTATTTGTTCTTTCCGAAAAGTTTAAGTTTCCGCTCACTAAGTAACCAGTTGAGTTGCTGATAGTGATACCGGGCATACATGTAGTTTAGCCACGTGTCAAGTAAACACCCATCCCTGAACCTACCAACATTTGTTAAAGTGGTGCACCTTAGCTTTGCGGAGTGGATTGAAGTGCTTGAGAAGGATCAGTTTAGAAGCGAGAAGTTTAATCACAAGAAAAGTCTAAAAAGTTATCAAGCGACACAGAAACTTAGGATTGAGTTTACCACTGCGGCCAATCAGGCGATATTAGTGTATGTGGCTATCTGCCGCAAAAAAAAACAACCGAAGCGTTATCTTCAAAAGAAAATGGTGAAGAAAAAAGATAACAATCATGGTGCAGCAAAAGTCATCAACTCGTGCCATTCTATGAGCACGGTTCAGTTAAAGATACCTGACTTCTAGACCTTGGTTTTTGCTGTTGTTTTTTCCTAAGCTGTTAAGCGCTGCTTACTTCTGTTAGTGTGATACAGAGACAGCAATGGAAAATTTTTAACGACTACTTGAAAATTTAGAAATTTAAAAATTTAACATACTCCCAAAAGCATGGACCTAGACAAAGGAAAGCGAGATTCGTCAGTTATTTTAGATGTGTCTAGGTGTCCTATGCTCTCATAGGGACTATGGATAAATATATCCTACATCAGTCTTCCAGAAAGCTTATAACAAACGTAAAAGGCGGAAGTATGATAAAGGACAAGTTACAGGGATACAGGCAAACAAAACAAAATAAAGAAAGAAATATTTTACACGTCTCTAAAGCATGCTGTTTAGCACTCGTATTACAACTAAAACAAATCTAACCAGCATTGCTCATCACGTTTTCTTGTACGTGTTTTCTTACTTTATGCACCATAATATAAAGGGTCCTCTGCGATACAAAAATCTACATCTTATGTGTTGCTGGGTTACAAGCGGAAAGCCACAGGCGAAGAGGCGTAACCTATGAATTAAAAAATCTCTTTACAATATTCGAAGTGTTCATTTCGCTAATCCACCAGCTTTTGACCACAGATAAAGACATGAACAACAGACATGTCTTTAAAAAAAACGGAAATGCTGCAAGAAATCGACAAAAAATTTCATGTTCGTTTCCGTTATAATAAAACACAACTGCACTGTAATACGAGCACAATAATCAGATCGAACATAAAAAAAAAACTCCGGACACATTGCGCTTACGACAGACTCAAGCCAGGGAATTTATCCTTGCTTAAATATACAACAAAAAGGAAAATTACCACATTGTAAGTTGTTATCGATATGTACATGTAAATCGTGTTCCAGAATCGCATTAAAGAACAGATGACATTAAATGGAGCCAGCTGAATACACGCATAGGTTGTAAGCGTAAGATAATTCACAACATTGTCCGAAAGGCTGTGCCGGTCGATACATTTGACTGCTGTTATGCGAGGCGCAGACCATCAACGAAGGCTAAGTCCGGCACTAAATCTAGATCGAATGCACATCAAGTCGTTATTGTGAATAGTTCCAAAACGTGCTGTTCCGAGCATTCAGTCAGCATCAGCCAGCTCAAATACATTAGCTTACGTGATAGTATTTCGTCCAGGCCGGGAAGCGTACGTCCAACGCGTAAGCTCTTCGGACTTCACAATGTGGTAAGCTTGCACTTAGACTCCATACAACATTCAGGTCACATACAAGAAACAATTTTTCCTCAACACCTAGTTCACGCTCATGATGATTATAAATATACTATTCTCTTATTTATGAGCATCAGGCAGTTCAACTACTAATCCCAAAACACACGCCCTTTATTCTCTCTCGCTGTCGTTTCATAGCAAAAAAAAAAAAAAGAACGGAGGAAAATACTTAGAACAAAGTAAAGAAAAGCTTGTGTTTTGTTTTCATCAGAGGAAACTGAAATAATAAATAAAAAAAATTCCTGACGCTAGGTCAGTGCACCCTGGTCAAGATGAAAGATTTTAATCAAAGGGTGACACACTGCACTGTTTCACAAAGGCGGGGTATTTAAGAGATCAGGGGGCGGGGGAGAGATAATGGAGGTCCAGAGTGGATAATACGTGATAAGAGAACAGGTGACAGACGGGCAAATAAAGCCAGGGAGAGAGAGGGTTGGAAAAAGATTCAAATGTCTGCTCACCGCAAGATGCAGATTTTCCTCTGATAGCAATATTACAATCTCGTATTTCCCTCAGAAGCTGTTAATGTTGAAGTAACATATATACCTCTTTTCGAATATGTCCGTAGGCGGGACACAAAGTCCAAACTCATCCAATTCAAAATATTATACTCTTACAGAACCCGTGGGTAAAAATATTAAAATTTCTCCTAGACGAAATGTTCATTTGAACCATGGCTGTAATCATGAAATAGCCTACAAGTTACAACAGTTCTTGTACGGTTAAAATCTACGAGGAGAAGTAAACAGTGTTGTAACCATAGACAACAACAGCTTTTGTGTGCAGGTGGTGTATCTCATGTGCGACTGTAGCTATGGGTGACATACAATGTGTTTGTGTATTTCATTTCTACTTTTTTTCTAGGTTACAAAATCGACTAACCCCGTCATTATTCAGCACACAAATTTACTCTTTCTTTCTCCTTTTGTTTAAGCGTGACAGAGTATAGTTTTACTAGGACTTTGCAATTATTTACTTAGGGGAAATAATTTCAAATCTGGGTTGTTTATAATACTATTTCAAAGAGGATTTAGAGCTAGAAATTCACTTGTTGTTACTGTTGTTTTGCTATGTATACTAAATGTCAAGTACCATCACATAAACATTTTTTTCTGAGCCGTTGCGTGCAGCCCGTTTCGCCAAATAAAGTGATTCAGGCAAAAAAACATTAAATTTTGGCTACATAATTCTAGAGGGAAACTTAAAATTAAGCTAAAAATATAGAGAATAATATTGATGTACGCAAACAATAAACTCTCTTTCAGAGAATGTTCTGCGCTTTATTCCAACAAAGAGGCAGTTTGTGTAAAATCTGAAAGCCCTATACTATACAGCTTTGAGGGCGAGTGTTGCTGATTGAAGACTTGTAATTAAAGGCTTACAAGAGATATTTATGTGGCTCTGTCCATGCATCCCTTTCTAAACAAAGTGGGGTTTTACCCAGACGCTTCCTTCACGAGGACGCCATGAGCTTGAGAGACCAGTCATCTTCTCCAGACGGGGATAGTGTCTTGTTCACACCTGGTTGCATCAAAATGGATGCGCACTTGTAACCGAAGCGTGGGTGGTACCCGGTATAGGCCAGGACGAATTAAATTAACTGAAGCTGAAAATAAGACAGCGGGTAGTCCGACCAGTATTGCAAGAGAAAAGTACATGTAAACGAATGCATACTTACAGTAGGCGAAGAGGCTAGCACCAATGTCTACCTTTCCTTTTCATTATTTTAAAAGCGTTAAAGTAACGAAATTCAATAATTGGATTTAGAAAAAGTGGCAGATCGCAAAGCGAATCAAGACATTTGCTTAAAACTAAAACCTTCGAATTTTTTAAATGAAAGCATTTTAATAAAGCCGTCCTTTTGTGTTAAATTGGAAAAACAACCTAATACTTATATATCAAAAGAAGAAAGATTTAAGCCTGGAGCAGAATTCTTTACGGGACTCATGAACATGTGTCATTGAAAAAAGGTGAAAATACAAGCACCTTTGTACCATAACCACTGAATGTATAAGACAGAACTAAATGCATTCAATCAACTCAAAGCCAACACACTCAATCATACCGAAGTGAGAAAGACAACTTATCTGAAAAATATCTGGAATGGGGAAGGGGTGACAGCCCATGCAAAATAAAGATGTGATAAAGGCTACTCCGAAAGTGTGCTGCAACAGTTATCGAGAAGTCTGTCCTCTTGGGAAATCGACTAAATACTGATCATGGAAATGGTGAAAAGAGGCTAAGGATTTGAATAATTTAGTGACTATTAACTTGTACATGAGTAAGTCATCAAAACGGTCTTGTTAGTGACTATCAACTTCACAGTCTATGAGAAAGCGCCTAATGGAATGGTTAGAGGCAGATTGTCAATGTTACAGGAAAAACATTAATGCACTCTGGAGTACTAGGAAATGTCTTCTTTATCCGACGTCTATATCGAGTCAGCCAAACACCGCAGGTTTAAAGAAAAAATCACGGGTCCGCCGGTTGCCAATGCTTCTATCATGGCGGTTAGGTTAGGTTGTTTGAATTTTAACGTCTCTTTTCAACTACAAGTTTATATCAGAGACGGTGCTTGGGACAATTGAAAGCGTGCTGCCACACTGTGATGTAAGGAGCGCTTGCGTACACCACACCCAGTCACATTATCCTGACACCGGACTGATCAGACTTAACACTAAATCCATAATCCCAGACACTTCGCGGATGAGCTACTAATACCAATTTTAAAGTCCTTGGTTTGACTCGGCCAGAGATCGAACCACGCACCATCCGATCTCTGAGCGAGTGTCTTACCGCTAGGCCACAGAGCCGGTCTCTATCATGGCGATTACCGGGATACTAAACACTTCCAAGACGAAAAAACCTCAAATAATTGCATTCAATGAATACTCTGGACTCAACTGGATAACTATTATTACTTTGCTGATGGCTAAGTCCTACTGGCCCACAATTAAAAAAAGAGATACAGGGTAAAAAAATGGACTACTGGAGACCATGTTGAGGGTTAACCAGGGGAAGGTTAAAGATAAGAACGGAGAGATTCACAGAGAATCTTATAAGCAACGACTGGTGGCTAGCAGAATAAGAAAAGCTCCAGAATAAAATTTATTACCCTGTAAGAGCTAAAGGCATCTAACGAGATCGACACGGGGACAACATTTTTTATGTTTAGTGTGGTGAGTGGCGTGTTTGCCTCAAACTATAGTTAATGCATTACTTACTTATTGCCCTTCTTGTCATTGGATTGTATAAAGATCGCCAGGAAATCTTGTTCGTAGACTACAGAATGCGCTTTGCAATGAAGCATCCATAAAGACTTTGTTGGTTGGTATCTTAGTTCTAGCATAAAAAATCCTTAAACAGTCTGCAATGCTTCTACTATTTCTAGGAAATATAGTTTGACCTTGATCAGCTGCCTGATTTTGTTTTGTTTTTTTCCCGTTTTTCCCCATGTACGTGTATTTAAAAGCGAGCAAACTGATTTAACAACTATATACGTATAACTCTCTCTCTCTCTCTCTCTCTCTCTCTCTCTCTCTCTCTCTCGCATGCCACGGGAAGAGCTACAAGAGGTACAGCAGCTAAGTGAGTCTGGTGGAAAGCTGAGTTTAGTCATAAAACCACCGGAAATAGGAAAATGTCACAGCAACACTCAGTTGGAGCAGCAGCTTGTTGAAGGCAAGCTGGGCCAACACAGAGCAATATTGTACCGGATATAAGCCGCTATCCTGCTCAAAAGGCCAGTCCATATTCTTCTAAATTGATATTACGAAAAAAAAATACACACTTGCTAATTACGTAAGTGGACTATTATAATTGTGGGGTAAATCACTAAATGTTACTCAGAGGATGATCGGGGCGCGTTAACTACGCATACCTACGGTCATTCTTGAAACACTTAAAGCTTTTCGGCCATGGGGTGATGAGAAGTTCTTAACGTACACGATGCCAAAATCGATAACCCTAATTCGCTACGTTTGTGGTCTTTTATTATATTACACGTGGCTGGGGTTTTTCCTTTATTAGGCTACTCTTTTTTCTGGTAGTTTCTATGTCCCTTTTGAACTCAAGGCTTTTTATTTGCATGCGTTCTCCTAATTCCAGAGGTTTCGATGCGTTTTGTTTTTTGTTGTTTTTTTTTTGGAACAGCATTTTATTGACTTAAATCTTTACAAGAAAAGCCCATATATGTGTAGAATTTCCCTTGTATCTCGTTGTGGTTAATTTGCGTTAAGTAGCAAAAACCAAAAAGAAAAGGCTTCAAGTGAGTCAATAAGTAGTCTTACGTCTCCTTGGCCTGTGGATTTTTTCTTCAGTATTCACCACAAAACGACACAGTAAATGATTTTTTTTTTATGCTTCCTACTTCAAACATTTTACTATTTTCGTTTAAGAATAAATTTGTACCCTGCGCGAAAACCAATTACACGCTACACAATACAAGTTGGGATAATATTACAATACGGAAAGTTGCTGAGCAATGTCCTTTGCGAAGCCACCAAAACCAAAAGTTTAATAAAAGCACAAAAATTAAAATGTGTAAAGATATTCAAGATATCTTATTTCTGCAGTTGTGCAGCTTAAAGCGCTTCAGAGAAAACTGCTCAGCAAGCATGAAAGAGCGATGGAATTTCTTTAATTTTATAGTGAACAAGCAAGCTATGTTGTTGCAGGAAACTCTCACCGTTATAGTTTTATGTTTTGGGAAAGAACATGGTAAATAGTCGCTATTACTGTTGGGTGCTCACGTTCAGGATTTGGGTCGATATATGGGAAGCAAGTGAGGTTTCTGTCTGCACGAGTAGCAATCAAGTGGTGGCTATTATTACTAAAAGTAAAACAAAAGTCAATAAGAGACCAAGTGGCAAATGGCATGGACAGAGTGGTATTTGCCACTGCCTGGAGAGCGATCGATAAGAAAAAATCAAATGCCACATTGGTATATTAGCAGGAATGGGTGAGAAAGACACGTTCACCATAGTCCACACAAGGACTATTAGTCTTAGGGTCTGTGCCTGCTCGATATATTGGTTTAAATATGTTATACGTCACTGTGCTATCAAAATGTCATGTCTGATGTTTTTATAATTTTGAAGTAATCAATACTCGGACTTAAATTTCTAATAGCGATATAGCCATTTTTTTTAGCTCAGTGACGGTATCCTCGACCTATCACAAGCTTCACCAAAAGTACAACCCATGAAAACCAAAAAGCAAATCTATGGGTCAAATTAAAATTTTTTGATAGGCCTGCAGTGTATCAGATAGATATCGTTACTGTTATAAGATAAAATATCTTAATTCCATGTTAGTTCGGCTTACATGTATACAAATAAACCTTTGTCGAACATCTATTACGGCTAGGATGAATGTCAAAAACGAAAACAAAATAATTATGTATAAAAAAGCATACAAACGACCTGGATACAACATAGTCAGAGCTTAATTTAATGGTTGCATATGACAAGCTTTCACATCGTCAAGTAAAGCATCACCGCATACAAAGGCCTTGGGCTGTATGAAGAGCAGCAATTGGCGCTGCCATTGGGCGTAATAATAAGACTGTCTTGTGTAGTGTATCAGATTATCATTTATATGTGGATCACAAAGCAGGGAAAAAAATCTAGCAGAAGTCCTTAGGTACTAGATTATCAAATTCTAGATCTAGTTTTCTTTTGAATTTTCCAAATCTATTTATTTTAACCTTTGAGTTTTAGGACCCATCTTTGCAAGAATTGACTTTCACTGATGCAACAGGTGATGGGTAGGATAGATTTATCCGCCTACACATGTCTCGCATCCAGGGCGAATGATTAGGAAGTCGGAAATTCTTTTTTTTTTTTTTTTTTTTGAGAAAATGCCCTTTAAAGGTCAACTTTTCTTCTTTTTCTCTACATTTTAAATTGGCAAAAGTTTTAATATCTTTCCACCAAATATTGATATTTTTCACGTTTGGAAGCTTATGAAAATTTCTAAGTCAAAACAGAAACATCTTCGAAGGTGAAAATTGTGACATCCGCCTTATTTATCCTTGACGCAAGACATATGAACATTTTGATTAAAGGCTATTTATGCTCTAGAACCCATTATATGTTGTGGACAGATGCCATAAGATCCAGTAGCCTACCTAAAATGATCACTAGAGTATATCATTCCTTGGATTTTAACCACTGTCATGACAATTGACGCATTCCTTAAATATTAATTACTCTTAGTCTCGAGAGTGAGAAAACGAAGATGAGAACAGGGAGGATAGAAGGAAAAAGAGAGGAAATTTAGATGTCAAACCTTTCATTATTAAAAACTAAAAGCTTGACATAGAGAGAGACAGAAGGAGATAATGAGTGTGAGACTGAGAGAGTGATAAAGAGAGTGAATGAGGGTGAGAGAGTGAGTGAGAGACAGAGAGATTCAAAGTGAGAGAGAGTCAATGAGTGAGTGTGTGAGAGAAAGAGACTCAGAGAGAGAGACAAGGTTTGTGTGAGGGATAGAGCGAGAGAGAGTCAGAAAGACAGACAGACAGAGAGACATATCACATTCTCATTTCGTTCTGTATTATTACAATATACACAGTCTAACCTCGATTAGCAAAACAAAACTTCAGCACCCATTTTTCAGTTTTGCCAAAAGAATTAAAAGGGTTGAATTTTGATACAATTTTTTTATGAAAATTGTATGGCATGGACGTTGAGAAGATGAAAGTGAACCTTCGGCTAAAGGGTTAGAAAAACAATAAAAGATTTTTACCAGACCAGTTTTTTTTTTTTAAATCTCCAGCATCTTGATTCTTTTGTAACCCAAGTCCATCAGCAAAGGTTATATTTTAGAGACTCCATTTAGAGGGCTCTACGGTATGTGACATACTGTTTCACTCTGATCAAAGTTACTGGTGTTGTTCACTTTTTATAAAGGGCATAACATGTGCTTCTTAATAATAAAAAACCCAAACTCATGTCCATTGAAGCATTCAAGGATATGGCTGAAAATTGCCATTATTTTGCCACCTGTTGGTGAAAGAGGCTGCATGTCATTTATAATTATTGATCAACACTCTAAAAGGTTTGATTCAAAAGAACCAGAGATGTACAGTGGAATCCCGATAAAGTCAACACCTCGGGACCAAAAAAAAAGTGTTGACTTTAAGC
>BMAT01010084.1:230929-244090 GCA_019649035.1 Elysia marginata | reverse complement strand
CTTTCAACATTTCTTTTGAACTCTTTTAAAGAATTTTACAGATTTCCTATATAAAATTAAAAGCAAAAACATGTTTGTACATACACGGACATCAGTGTTAAATTTGTTGCGAATAATAATCTTTCAAAATGCTTTTCAGAATGAATTGGTACACTATGATATATGATGCAAATACATGGAATTGTAATCCACGCCTTCCAAAACAGCATTGATGGACTCCTCAGGGACACAAATACAACACCAACTTCCCACTACATCCAATTCTTCACAAGGTAGTCGGGATTGAAAACCTCAAGATTATCGACAGGCCTAGTGCCCTCACCGATAAAAATTTTTGTGATCCCCTATTAAAAAGAAAAAAAATTATCTTTTTTTCTTCCTTCACCGATGCACTATGTAAATTTAACAACTTTTTCGCAAGTATTGTTTTTCATAAAATAACTCGTGTTATGGACGAAAAAGAAGACAATTTTATTTTTTTCACTATCTATTGGATTTTCATCTCAAATACAAAATAAATTGATTAAAATTTGCCATGCAATAGTTATGAGCTCTCAAGTACAGACTACTCATATTTCGTGCTTTTTCTTTTCAATGAACTTTATGAATCGATAATTTACATTGAAGTTGTGAAACTATCCTGTACTCAATTTTCTCGCTCTCTTTCAAGTTTCCACATATATAAACGCTTCGAAATTGATCTTATACTCTTAGGGTGCCACGTGAATGCTACTTTGGTTATTTCATTGTCACTAAATAGACATATACATCTTTTTACTATAAGCACAAAAAACCTTCAGAAATGTTAAATCTAGACTTCGATCGGGCCCACCTTAGTAAGAAATGATATAGGAAGTAAAACTTAAGCAGTGCGTTACACTTAAACTTTAACCCACTTCAAACCGTATACTTGAAAACGTTACATGGAGTAGACAAATGACTGATTGCTTTAGCCAAAGAAATTGAACGCTTACATTGAAAAACAGAAATATTCTTCCCCCCCCAAATTATTTTTGGGCTAAAGCAATCAGTCATTTTGTCTACTCGATGTAACGTTTTCAATGCAAACCGTGCGGCATTTATTAATTTTCCTTTTTTTTATTTTTTCAAGCCTATATGATGCAAATACATGGAATCTGCTCTCTCTCCAAACCTGTCCTCTCTGTTTTTCTGTAAGCTTAAGGTGTCCAAGCATCAATTCCTTTTTTTTCTTTCTGACTTTGACTTTGTAAAAGTTACCTATGATTCATGTTTTTTCCAGCAGCCACAATCTGTGTCTTTCTCTCCCTCTCTGTCGCCTGTTACTCCTTCTGAGTTCTTTCATAATTTCTTCACTCCTATCTTTTTCTCACACTCTTTCTGATTTTTATTCAAATCTTTCCATTTCTATCACTCTCTCTCTCCTATCATTGGACATGAAATTAATTTTTTAACATTATCATGCATGAACCCATTTCTCTTCTAGTGAATACAATGTTTAGGGCATATCTTAATATTCTATTTTCCCGTTTTTAATCTAAAACCTATGCCCTTTATAACACATACACATTTTTCTTTTCCCCTTTCCGTCTCTCTTCGCCATCCATTTCTCTATTTCTCTCTCTGTCTCTGTCCGTGACTCAACCTTTGTCTCTTTCTTATTATTTTTCTTCTAGATTTTAACCTTTCTTAAATATAAAGTTTTCTCTTACAACATAATAGCAAATTTTGATTGTTTTTCAACTCTTTGTTTCTCTTTTCCTATCCGTAATAATCGTCTATTTTTCTGATCCTTCTCTTTCATCATATCTTCTTCCTTCCATTTCTTTTTTTCTTTGCATTTTTTACCTTGGTATTGGCAAATAATCTACGAAAATTTGCATCATAAAAATACAATAAAAGTCCTGGAATTCTGAAATAGTAAGCGTTAATATTATTAAATCTAACGTCTCACTGCTAATCTCATGGAGAAAAAATTCTCATTGAGAAGTCCATGGATTTTTTTACTAAAACGCCAAAAAAGTGGACGACGAAACTCCCTTTTGCTGGAGTAGGCCTTAAATCCGCTTCGAACGATCAGCAAAACAAATCAAATGTTTCTTTTGTTTGGACTAAATTTGATGTCTGCTTAAGAATCTTAGTTAGGATCCTAAAAATATAAAGTCGAGTACTACGAAGAAGAAATTTAAAGTTTCAATGTATTGTATGATTATACATTTTACTTAGTGAAACTTTGAATAGTTCAGAGCAATGCCTGACGTAAAGAACTTAATTCTTTGACTGCCACTTTAACTAAGAGTTGGTCTAAGTGCGCTGTAGAAGTACGTCATTCATCTTGCTTTATCCCTGTCTTCTTTCCTACTTTTTCAGGAGAAAAAAAATTGTTGTCACGCTTGGGTCCCATTGAAAGTTCCAATTTTTGCGCATGGTGACTCGTGTTCTTTTGTTTTGTGAATGTGTTTACTGCTTTCCTGAGTGTGTAGATCAGACTGCCGCGGAGTTCAGTTGGTGCTTAAGCTATTTCGCCGACTTCGTGCTTCGGAAACAAGATGGCTACTTTTATTTCACAACATTTTATATCCGATTAGCCTTAAGGTTATTGAAGAAATCTTTGGGGACACTGACAGCGATGACGAATATATCGAATCATCAAGTGAAATTAATTGAATTCATTCATGATGTGGGTGGTGATTCTGTAGCACGTCTGACATATCATTCAAATCCTGAATCTTCTAACTTGTTTTTTGCACAACTTTTATTGTTGTTTTGTGAAAAGATGTGTCCAATGCTCTGTCTTTGTTAACTTAGTTTTACATAAGTTTTTGTCATCGACACATTAGTGTGTTCATCTTTGATTACAATAATGTCCAAAAAAGTTTCTTACGCACAGAGGACGAAATGTTAGGCAGTGGAGAAAGTCAAGGAAGAACCGAACAAGTAAAATCGTTGCTTTATAAATGATAATGAAATAATTATATGAATTTTAAACGTAAATTAAACATTTTCAGTTTTATTACACAAAAACTTAAATAAGAAAGGTAAAACAGATAATTGCTAAATACCACCTAGATAAGTTGAAACAGATTATGTGACTTCGATAAATCTGAAAACTGCCATTATAAAAAAAGTGAAAGAGAGGTTTTTTCAGTATACTATAACACTGAATACCACCCATCCCACACTGTCTCTTAACTACACACAATAAACTAGCACAACTCGCAGAAGTCTTAACGAATTTTATCTTTTCAGAGATTTTACTGCTCACGAATGAAAGAGAAAAAGCGTAATAATGAAAATCATAAACTGGTTCTGACCCTAACTATTTACGTAACAACTAGATAAATCTACGTTACGACTTGGGAAACACCTATGTCTTCGGCCTTCCTTCTTGAAGATTGCGCATCTTTTTGTGTGGCAATATCAGAAAATATTACCCAGGTCAATAAAACCCTCTTAAACCTTTTTTGATACACAACTCCTTAGCCTACCCACAGATAGGTGAGAACCAATGCAATGCAGAATCTTAAGGCTTAGGTATTCAAATTTCGCACTTCCCCACTGCGTGCACTTCCACTCATTTTTATAATAAGTTCCTGTTTCGAAAAAGCAAAGACGAATTTGATGACCGTGTTCTCCCTTTAGAAATACATCTCTATAGGTTTCAGTACGACAAAAGGCTCTTTAAAATAGAGGCTCTCAATTCTTCCTCCTAGGTACATCTAAAACGGCGCATGAATGAATCTGTGTACCGAGAAAAGAAGCGTATTAATTGTCCTCAGGTCCATGCAAAACAAGCAGTGTTTTCATAGTTACAATTATAATAACCTGGGTTTAAACAACTATTTTTTCACTGTAGATACTTCGATCATTTTAAAAAAAATTAAGGGAAAGTTTCATATCGTCAAGCTTCTTAAACATGTATGTATAAATAAAAATACAATGATGCAACCTTTTTGATTGTAAGGAAATCAGAAGAAGTATAGGCAGAAGACAAAACAGTGCAGATTCTGCACAAAGTAATACTAATTCCGAAATTATTCCTCAGCAATAAAATAGAGTTGTTTTAATCTAGGCGTAAGTAAAAAAAGTAGTGAAGATCATGTACACGAAAATTTCCAAAAATATTTGGATGTTTTCTTAGTTTGTCTTTGTCTTTAGGTTGCAATGTCTTAAATAACCTTTAATATTTCACATTCCAAGCGAAACAGCCCTATCCTGTTTCAATTGCGAGCATTTTGAAAACAGGTTTCATTTTTGCTACTGTTCTTTTTCTTTACCCTAAAGCCTCAATCATATTATAACTATCATATCACATCATAATTATACATCTTTACAAAAGCCAAATAGGATTATTATACTTGAAACTCTCGAAAAAAAATCATAGAAACTAGAATGAATCAAAATCATATTTAAGAGATCAACATGTTTACGACTAAAATGATTTTTAAACATTATTCGAAGATGACGGAATCTTAGTCTCATATTGTAAGTTATTCCAAATGTTCAAAGTTCTCTGGATGATGTCTGATGTCTGATGTTTGTTTTGCGCCTTAACATTTTGAAATCACCTCCTCTGGTAAATGTCATGTCAGAATAAGTACAAAATCTGATGTCTTTAAATCATCAATTTTGTAAACAACTTTCTACAACTGTATTATAGTTGCTTTTTTGTCTATACTTAGGACCCGGCAACTGGAATTTTTTAAATCTATCAACACATAGCATTTCCGAAATTCCCTAAATAAGTTTAGTTGCTCGTCTCTGAAAATTTTCAGTACATACAGATTGTCTCTTGAACAGTGGGCACCAAATACAATTTTCGTACCCAAGTTATAATTAGGGATGTATACAAAGAGAGAAAATTAAATCTATCCAAACAGATAGATATTTTGGCCTTGATACCGATTAATCTGCTTCCTTTACTTACACAGCCATCAATGTGTAAATCTTAGGTAAAATGTTGGTCAAAGCAACACTTAAATCTTTCCCAGGATTTGTGAACTCCAAAAACAGTGTTTCCAAGTGGTCCACATAGTAAGAGTGGGAGGGATTATTACTACCAATATGAAATATTTTGCATTTTGAAATTTGTTATTAAAGTTGTCATTTTGCTGCAAAGAAACCTGTTAAAAAAGATTTTTAAGTGTATAAAGCTACATAAAAAGGTTACGTAGCTATGGACTTAATGATTAGACCATGAAAAAATGAACTTAATACTAACACTGCTATTTTAGCGCACATCAAACGAATATAAATTAAAACGCAAACAAATGAAAAAATTTATATCATTTTTTCAATACTTGTGTATTTCTTCAATTTTTTGTAACCTTTTTTTTACTAAAATAACCTCGTAACAATGAAATAAAGCTCCCAAGTTTTAGACCAATTCAATAATCCGTGATGTGCGTTTTATGAAGTATGAGAAAAAATTGACGGAAGGTAAACTATAGTGTCATCAGCAAAACGTTTACACATGAAAGTTACAACATGGGTAAATCGTAAATGAACAAGATAAACAATATAAAACTTGGTAATCGTTTCCTCCGTTTCATTAAACCGTTTTAACTTCAAATATTTTCCATCTTCTTTATCTTCGTTTTTACCGTTTTTCTTGCCCTTTGCTGTATCACTTTTTCAGCTAAAACTATGTTCCTTCGTAACTCTAGAAATACATGTGGAAAGGTCATATATGCTTGTAACCCTCAACTTGTTATAAGACATACATTATTTAAATGTTACTGGAGACTACGCTATATATCAATAAAATATGGTTCTCTTTTTTTTTAATTATTGTTACTATTATTATTATTATTTTCATTAATATTCTTCTTATTTTCACTATTAAAATTTTTGAGAAGAAATAGGAACTTGTTCTTTGCGCTTTATGAGATTCATAGTCTCTTTTAAAAGTGAAATATGGACAAAAAACTTTCTTCGTTTCCGTTGTTGTAAGTTATTCAAGAAAATCACGTTTCCGTCTCAACCTGACCTGCCTAGCTCCTTATTAAGTGTCTAGAAATCTTGCGGTTGATAGCAGTTTATGTTACCAGCATAAGGACTTGAATCAGGAATCCCACAAAAGATAGAGGTTGAACAGTACAACAGTTTTGATAACGAACATTTTATTATGAGGCAAAAGCACACGAGGAAGACCAGGCAATCATTGAAGGAGTTCGTTAGGTGCAGATACTCTCGGCAACATTTTAATTTTTTTAAAAGTGCAGTAAACACCATAACATTTTTAAATGGAGTGTAGAAAGGAATTGCATTGGATTCCCTCCCGAAACTTCAGGTGCACTTAAACACAAGTTTTTATTTCTTTCCACAGCGATATTGCCTCCTTTCAAGAGGGCAAGCAAATATCTTTCAGAGAAAGGCGGTAGAGATGGCTGTGACAATGATAGACCCACAGAGATATTATGTGCCAATATGTGTGTATCGGAAAGTGCAAGAGAGAAAGAGAATTGAGTTAAAATGAATTGGCTTTTACTTTGCAACGGTAGAAAATAAGGCACATTGCCTTTTTCATTTTGTCGTTATCTTTATACAAAAATAAAAAAAAAGAAACTACATAAATTGAAAAGCAGATGTAAGCCGAGAACAGCTCTGAGAATTAGATATCATAATGAATTATTATAGTTAACAAAATCATTATAAACATGATTACCGAAAAGTGATGATGATGAAGATGACGATGAAGATGATAATGACAAGTATAATGACAATGATAATGACGATGTTAGTGATGATCATGGCGACGACTATGACGAGGACGATGGTGAAGAATGGTGTTGATGATGGTGATGATGGAGATGATGAAGATGATGATAAAACAATAAAATCATATGCGACCCGCATAATGATAAAAATATAACATTAGTGAACATTAAGTGACCGATTCTCGGACAGAGAAAAAATGCAGTGTCTGTGCGTGAACGGAGGAGAAAGAGAGAGAGAAAAGAGAGAGAGAGAGAGAGAGAGAGAGAGAGAGAGGGAGAGAGAGAGAGAGATATGTAATGGGGGCAGTGTAGAGCATTTCAGAGAAAATGGCGAGTGTTTAAACTTGAATACACTCAAAGAGATCCTCCGCATTGCTTTAGGGTTTGAAACAAAATTTAAGGGGCGAAAACGCAGGAAAAAATGAATAATTATAACATTTAGAATTAGTTTCAAGATCATAGATGTTCTAAAGATTAATGGTGGCTACTTGTTGAAAACTTCAAAGACGTAAGCTTACTTTGTGTAAAATAACTAAACAAATATATCGTGCAGGGGAGATAAAAGAGCTCGAATTTTTTTTTGAGTGATTACAGCAAGTCCATTTGCGGAAATTTTGAACCAGGAAACTTCTTTATGTTTGAAAATTTAAATTCCAAATATTTAGTATAATGGACAGCACGTGTATAACAAACTTCCCATCCCCATCTCTGTCAGTGCAGGTTTGTCTCTTTCTCTCATTATCTCTCTCCCTTTCATCTTTAAAAAAAACCTTAACAAATATAGTTTTCGACGTTTGAACCATTCAAGACTAAATACTTATGTTTAAGCATACTCTGAACTGCCCTGAAAGTTTAAAAATCTGAAATGTGGTTTAAAAAAACTGACATTCACAGTACTAAAAATTTAGTAAGGTGTTAAGTGGACTGCTATTAGCTTTGTTTTTTATTTTGTCTTTTATTACCTGATAATGACAAAGTTTTTTTCTTTGCTTTCATTATATATAAAGTTTTTTGACAGTCTTTCTTTTAATTTGATCAGAGCCTTACTCGATTATTTTCTGAAGCTAAATTGCATTTGCTTTCAGTATTTAAAAGTTTGGAACTTCTCATTTCTGATGCATTCTGAATCGTTACGAATTCACCGTCATAAAATCATTCTCTTCACTGAATGCGCCACGAGCCGATCGAGTCAGACTTCTAGAATCCTCTGTCTAATTTGTCTTTTACTAGGGTTCTCACGCAGCCTGTTCCTTCTTCTCTCTCTCTTTCTCTCTCTCTATCTCACTCACTCAATCACTCCCTATCCTTCTTTCTCTTTTATGCTGCTGCCTCCAGTTTCAACTAGAATTTCTTGCTTTTCTCTATGAAAACTGAGCTAAAGGCGGGACACACAAACCGGTAAAGGGCAGGATACACCCAGCGGGCGGCGGATGTCCAGAATCCATATCGGAAAGGGAACAAAATAATGATAGAGGAGAAAGGGAGCAAAAATTGAATGGGAAGACGTAGGAGAGAACATGGAAATCGTATGGGGAATATTCAGAGATAGGAATATAGAGAACGACAGATAGTGAAACGGTGAATTGACAATGATTGTAGTGAGATGCGGATATCGGAGAGTAGGCTGTTGAGAAAGAGAAACGCGGTAGAAATGTATCGAAAGCGAGAGAGATACAGAGAGGGACAGAGAAAGAGAGAGAAATAGAGAAAAACAAAGAGACAGAAGAGAGAGAGAGAGAGAGAGAGAGAGAGAGAGAGAGAGAGAGAGAGAGAGAATTGCTACAGTCACTCGATTCATTCTGTCCCGTTCTGCTCCCTCCGTGTGAGTGCTCGTCTTGCCTTTCCATCAGCCCCCCCCCCTTCCTCTCCTCTCCTTGTCGCCAACTAGAAGCGGCGCCTGTGCGCACAATTTGCTGATTGTTATTGCTCAGCCTAGCATACCATCCTTACATGGTTCGACTCAGAACATGAAGAAATTTCCACCATGGATGTCGTTCGCCTAATCAGATCCCTTCTACTGATCACCCATTCATTCTGTGTATAAAAAAAGCGTCGTCTCAAATTTAGAGTTCAAAGACTTCAACTATTTTCTTGGAAAGTAAACTCAAACCGCTGTTACTGCGGTCTTCAATTCTCTATTGCGGTAGATACAGCATGTGGTTTAAGGTAGGTCTGCTGCATTTAGATGCTGTTATTTAAAACCTTCCAATTAGCTATTCCCTTTCTTACAGAGACATATTTCGAAAAATGATTTTGTCTTAAAGACTCTTTGCAATTCACACCTTATTAATTTTATGGTTTTAAGTTACAAAGAGTACTTGAAACTCATACATACGAGATAACTCAACAAATGATTTTAAAAAAAAGGAACTGATGTTTGGTATGGCTTCGGTTTTGTGAATATGCACTTTCTAAAAAATCTTGAATGTGATATTAATATTCACGGATATATAAATTATGTGTACGTCTGAGAATTTTCTTCTTTTTTTCTTCTTGTTTTCCAACGTAGTGATTATGATGGGGTGGACATATCTTGCCTAAATATTTACTACTTTGAAAAGAAAGAGACAAAGTTTTCTCGAACAAGATAATTATATCTATGTAAGAAAATTATGCATGTACAGTTTCATGCATTGCCCTGATTTTTTAGAATGATACTTTCAGAAACAGCAAACCAGTATATTTAGGAGCATAGCAGAGTGAGCTTCGGTTATAATTACCTGGAATCGAAGAGACTAAGCACTGTGTTTGTCAAAGATAAAATTAACGTAGATAAAAAAACACAAGAAGCTTGAGCAGTGAAATGAAAAAGTATGCCCCTTTCCTTGAAAGAAAAAAATACTTTGCTGTCACAATATTGTGCTCAATGTTTTCACTCAAACATACATGGATAAAATAACATACTTGTATGGATATTACAGGACCTTAAAATGATGTTACGAGGGAAACGAACCTTAGAGTCCGACACTGAAAATTCTTGCTAATAGAATACAGCGTCCAATAGCTTTTCAAAATTTCAAAGAAATTACTTGTCATTTAAAACTCACCTTAACAAGTTAAAGAAGTTGTGGGATTTTTATTAACATAAAAAGGAAAAACAAAACAAGAACAAAAAATAAAGAACATTAAAAAGTCATCCAGACTGAGAAGTTTGTACCTAGGAAATGACTTGAGTTTAAACAAATTTGCGTGATGAATTTAAGGGCGATAATTTAAGTGTTTTCTTTTTTTCGATTCAATGTTACAACTCTTTGGGTGTTTTTAAACTACCGACAGATTTTTTTTAACAAAAACGTGAATGATTGTAACATATTTTATTCAACGTATTTGTTTTTTTCAAAATAGTCTTTTTTGTTCTAGTTCAACAAGTTTACATATTCTATTAGGAAGCAAGAAAATCTAAAATTAATGGAACGTATTCACCCAACTATTGTTTTCAAATCATCATGTTTTACCCAAGTATGAATTTGGAAAAAAAATCTGTCTCTCTCTCTCTTTTTTTTTCTTAAGACTAGATTCTAAGTCTCGTGTTGACTTTTTCAGCTAAGTGCGATATTACGTTGTCCTTCCTAGAGGCGTAACTCCGATGATCAACATACAAAAATTGTTACACGCGTGTGATCGATACAACCATGTCACCATGGTAGTATCTAGGTACAGAGAGTTTTAATATGTAGGCCTACGTTTGTTTCTTTGTTACAGTATACCAGCTTTATTTATTGTTGTGAATGAATTTTTCGAATTAGAGTTCCTATCAACAAAACTAAACTTGCTTTGATTTTCCAGACACATAATCAAACTTATATATAATGATCCCGTTTGTTGACAAAAAAAAACAACAACAAATAAAACAAACGAAAAAATGTGACCGAATAAACAAGTTTATAACTATCGAAAGGATTTGAGTATATTTTCTCAATTTTAGCGTTTGTGTTTCGCAAAATGTAAATAAAAATGGTTTTAATAGAAATATTAAAAATAAATCTCCTGGATCTCATTTGAACGGTCTCCCATTGGATTTTCTGGCATAGTGCGTCTAACCGAGGAGAAGCCTGGGACCAAGTTAATATCAATCTATGCCCACAGAGATTGCGCAGTCCATATAGATCTGTTCCTGTTACTTCCGCGTTACGTCACATTCTTCCAGACCTGTGTTATTAGGTTAGCCGCACTGACCCACGCTGTTTCGCTTGCCTGACATTCCTTCATGCCCTCGGGCAGACCCAGCTTTCTCAGATTTTCCGCCAAGTTTGGGCTTGTGAGGTTTTTTTTCCATTTTTCTTTATAGGACTGAGTGAAAAATTGTGGGCATTGCCTGTTTTGTATGTGAATATAGTTGCTTGAAGATTAAAGTTTATTTTGTAATGAAAATTTGGGAATTTTTTTTTATAAGCTGTGAGTGAATTGATTTAAAGAAGGAAAGAGCTAGATTGATTTATCGCTCTTTGAAACTGTTGTTTTAGAAAAACGTGCACTATTACTTTTATTTAAAACTGTCTACCATATATCATCAGTCTGCCTACTCAGATATCATAAAAAGTTAATTTTGTTTCTTTAAATCCTCATCAGTCTTTACACAAGTCTAATGTACACACAAGAACACATAGCTTAAGCCAAGTTAAAGATGTTTTTTTAACTTCAAAACTGACATTTCCAGATTAACTGGACTACTGTTTCAAAGGGGCGATGAATCCAAGCCCTTATCTCATTGCATGATCGAAATAAAAGATCTAATATAAATGGTTTTTTTTCTTTAAGATAAAAAACTGTGTAAGGACGTAATGCAGTAAACTTTCTATTAATAACTAGTAAACTGCCCGCAATTTATCGACTTCCATCAAAGATAATGGTATTGGTTTAAGTAAAAGATGAAAAAGTGACATCCGACTGATCGGGACTGGCTGCAGAAGAAAACGATCCTTATATGAGGCTCGCCGACCCCACTCAAAGGCCATACACTGGCCCATTTGTTCGTCTAAATAAAAAAAAACCCCATGATAAGCCGTTCATAAAAAATTCATTAAACTATACAACCAAGTGAATTCGATTTACGAAAAAGCCTACCGCTTGTTTTCGGGAATTAATAAAAATATGGTGAGTATTGTTATCGAACCCCACACATTCACACATTATTAGCACGACAATCTAACCAACGAAGCTAACGGCTCTCTGATGTTTTAGACAATCTGAAGGAAGTTAGGGCGGTTGTGACTGGCTTGTGAATGAAGATTAGCTTTGAATTTTAGTAATGGCTAGGCTTCGAATCTAAAGATTGCAGCGTTTTCATATTTTAAATGTCTAGATTAGTTCTTCTGCAACAGGCTATAATTATGTGAAGGAGATGAAGGATACGCCCTAGATAAAGCTAGGTGTCTCGCAGTTCACCCAAGCCGCCAACAAAAAAAGAAACCATCTCTTCCCAAGCCGCTCACTTGGCATCCCGCTTCGAAAAAAAATTATCCCTGATCAAGCTTCAAATTGAGCAGAATTTGCTGGATGTCCATAGAGTGATGCATTGCCCTATATCATCACGACATTGGGATATTTAGCCATGAAAAAATGCCATAATGTCTAGATCTACAGTTGATTTATCTTCTTCTTTCCGTAGGCTTACCTTCTGCTTGTCTAATATTCTGGTAAGAGTCCCAAAAAGTTGATTTCATCATAAAATAGTGATTTTCAGATTACAACTTTTTTTTACAGCTTCACTATCTATGTTAGCTTAAGATACCTGAAGCCTTTGTGGGTGAATGTCAAGTGTGTTTATCCCAAAATTCAATTTCGAGCATGGTAAATTCTTCTTTTTTTTAGCTAATATGTTTCTTTTCTTTCGCTTTTTTCTCAAAATTGTGTTTCCAGCTTTATTATTCATTAATTTTTAGCCTAGACTCTTGAAAATCGGTACATGTGTAGCTATTTAGTTTTTTAATAATAATAATAAATATCATTCCCATAGCGCTCTACCCCAAAAAAGTTCAGGCTCAGAGCGCTTTACAATTGAAAAGTATAATAGTACATAAAATTGTGTTTTTTATACAAATAGCAGTTTTTTTTTGCATATTTTATTTTTTTCAATTTTTTTTTCTGTGCATTTTTACACAAAAATCAAAACGGAACATTTCCGCGTCAAATTAAAAAAAAGAAAACTTCTAGGACTTTAAGAAGAATTTTGTATAGCAAGCTGTTTGTAACATGTTTTGAACTTATACGAGTAAAAATACTTGAAAAAAGTCAGTAAGTTTTAAAATGTTAAAGAAAATGAAAATGTATATACATTTTGACATTTTTTCCCAGATGGCGGCCGTGACAACCACCACTATTATGTTATAATTTTAAAGTTTTATGATGTTTTTGGCACCGGGTCCGTGATTGCATAGCATAATTTAGGCTTACAGGTCAATATTTAAAAAATTCACTTTCTTTGTGGCGAGCCTTCTCTCTTTCTCTCTCTCTCTCTCTCTCT
>BMAT01010084.1:207099-230887 GCA_019649035.1 Elysia marginata | reverse complement strand
CTCTATTTCTCT
The DNA here is from genome assembly GCA_019649035.1 of Elysia marginata. Taxonomy (NCBI): domain Eukaryota; kingdom Metazoa; phylum Mollusca; class Gastropoda; family Plakobranchidae; genus Elysia; species Elysia marginata. Next base: position 230,875 of record BMAT01010084.1, on the reverse strand, counting down.
CGCTCTGTCTACATCTCTGTACGTGTCTGTCTGTCTCTTTCTATCTTATCTTCTCTCTTAGCCCAAAACTATCAGTTTGTGCTGCAAAACTATTCTTGATAACATCTAGATCTAGATTCTATAGCACAATTTTTGATTATGCCAGTATGTGGATTTAAAAAAGCTGAATAAAGTTAAATAACTGATCTACTGCAATATCATTTAGAAAAGCTGAGGTTCGAGGCTAGATGAGACATGACGTCATGGTTTCCTCTGGAGTCCGCAAAAATCGCTCTGCCTAGTGGGCTTTACGTGGGTCAAAATCGTTCTTAAGAGTGACACTCTTATATTTGCGTATTAAATAGCTGAAAAAACTCAAAACAGAAAAAATATTTTATCCATGATTTAAGCTCAAAATGACCAGATTTTGGTGCATGTCCGTAGAATGATGAATTATTTTATTTATCAACACCAAATTAGGCGATTTCAGTCATTTTCCGTAGCGGTTGGCAAATTTTTCTCTACTTTTCTTTTTTTATTGAAGGATAGTTGAAATTTAAATTAAAAAAAATTGTTTTACTACTTGAATCTAGTTTGCTGCCGAACTTAACCTGCTAAAATGCCTAATGCATCCAGAAATTGCATCTTAAGATCTTTACACCTACTATCATCGGAAACCTACTTATGTGGTTTTTTTTTAAATTTCTCTACAAAATTAAATGTGCAATCCTTTTTACATTATTTCCGTTGAGAGAATACTGAACCAGACCTGACTCGCTCCAAGGAATACTTTGTTCATCAAAACTCTGATTACTTTTTTTCTTTGGTATCACTCGCGGGTGACCACATGCATCAACAATTTTTTTTTTTCGAAAATTTCATATATATTTTATTCAATAAAAATCAAACCTTTTTCCGGCGTTGGATGAGCAAACACCGTGTCCATGGAAATAACGGAGTGTAATTACACCTGATTGTGCGATGATAAAGATTGCAGTTTACTCCACACATCTTGCCATTGGGTATTAGAACAAACTCCAGTGGTTTAAGATCGGAGATTTTACCGCTACATTCGAGTTGCTTTCCACACTGAGAGATTCAAATGCTGTTTGCTCAGACGCGATGACACGTTTTGTATTTAAATCGTCGATTCTTATCGAAGAGAGAAGTGGAAAACAAAAGTAACTGAAGCAAAAATGATTACAATACATTGAGTTCGAAATATGCATTTTGAAAAGCTCCAAACTCAATTCAAATATTCAAAGTACTCTTTGGAAATTTTGAAGTATTATTGTTTAAGCTCTGTAGAATTTGCCCTTCCTGATAGCTTTTCTATATCACTTTACCTTTAAGTATATTATAGTATGAGTGTTTTAAGTGCTCTAAATAACTGTTTTAGAACTTTTGTTCTTTCAATAAATAACTATCAGAGCAGAAACTTTTTTCATTTGTGCGAACGAACAAAACAAAAACAATGATCGCGTTTACACATTTTTAGGAAACAATCTAAAATTAAAGCCCTTATTGTAGCGGAGGAGGAGAAAACCTTAAATCATACTTACCTTTTACTACTCCGATATCTATAACTACACAATTTTTATAAGTTTTTTTAGGCATTTTTGTTTCATAGCATGGATAACTTTTTTCGATCTTTTTTCCTCCACGTTTTCTATTTAATCTCCTTTGTTTTCCTTGAAATGTTCCATTATTTTTTTTATATCAAATTATGTCCTTTTGCCCTTCTTTAAATAAACGCATTGCTGAAAATCTATTAATGCGATTTAAGAAGGATAAGAAGCAAGATGATAAAGAAGTCTTTCCTTCAGCGTTTTTTTATGTTACATCAGTAATACCTAAACACCCCCTTAACCTCTCTAATGTCTTATTTTATGAAGGATGGGGAAAAGGGGTGTGGGGGGGGGTGATTTTTCTTTTTCTCTTTGTATCTTGATTGCACGATGAACGAAATACCTTCTCACTTTTAACGGAAAAATTACAAAAAGGTTAAGAAATTGGAGATGAAAACGGACAATCTGTAACGGAAAATGGTCTCTTTGCGGCAAACGAATCTTTAAAAGATGTTTAAGTCTATAAAGCTACATTTGCATTTAATTATTAGACCATGAAGAAAAAAACGTAATACTTACACTACATTAGCCCAAATCAAGCTTATATAATTTAAAACGCAAAAAAGTGAAAAAGATATCAACTTGATATGTTCTGCATTTAAATTTTAAAACCTTTTTCTTAAAAGGCCACATGTATACAAATAAAATGAAGATAACTGAACGAGTTGCAGTTTTTTAAACCAACACATTTTACTAGCACCCTAAAGTCTGTAATTGTTTTTCATAATCAAACTATCCACTCGTCTTATTTCCAACATTTCAAAGTGAAAACTTTGCTCTGACCTGTAAGTAAACGAGGAAAGTCAAAGGGATTCTCATTAGCTTTCTGTAACTTTTTCCTGCTTTAAACTGAAGCTATAGAACTCATTAACAGCTGCTTAATCGTCGCAATTTTTAAGGATTGTTCAATATTTTCTGCTGACGAGACATTCTTGATGTCAGTTTTTCTTACAGGATATCCAAAGCAAAATTTTGAAAGAAATTTAAAATAACCGCTTTTCTACTTTAGCAGTTGGATAAAAATCCCATTATAGCTGTTTTATTCTCTTAAATAACATTTTTGGATAGTTTTCATATTTTCAGGCTAATGGAAAATTGGATGAAAGCAAGAGATGAGAGTATACAATTTATGAAGAAAAAGCCCAGATTAGTCAGTGGTAAAAGACTACAGAAAATGCTGAGTAAGATCGCCCTATTAATTATTACATTCTCTTTTTTTAAAAATAAAAGCGAAATTATAAATTTGATAATTAAAGCAGAAGAAAAAAAAACTAAAGCAACTAAACGTGAAAAGTGACAGCTAAATTAAATAAACCTACCACTTATCAGGCTAGAAAGAATTTGGACACATGCGGGCATGCAGTGAATACACGGAAGTCTGCAAAATCGAATATAGCTTTGACATTAGGTATGACCAACTAAATGTTACAAATCATGTTATTTCAGAGACTTCACATTTGATCCAGGCTGTGAGATCGTGCTCAATAAATGACATAAAAAAGAAGATGTAACAAACTTAATAATTTAATTTTCAATACTTGCTAAATACCCGCGAATTTTGCGGATTTAAGCTGTGATATTGGGATTGATTTAAGAAAAAGTGAAATCGTGATATCCCATTGATTAAAATTGGTTGCGAAAAAAAAGATCCTTATAGGAGAGCCGCCGATCCGACTAAAAAAGCCCTATACTGCCTTTGTTGTTCGTCCGAATAAAGGAAATAACATGATGAGCCGTAAATTAAAACTATATAACCAAGTTTATTCGATTAAAAAAGTATAGAGCTTACTTTTGGGATGTAAAATAAAATTGGAGAGAAAGGGGATCGAACCCTCCCATTCGCACATCTTGACTTTCACATTATTAGCACGACGCTGTAACCGACTGAGCCACAGGAGCTCTGATGATTTAGACAATCTGGAAGAACCGATGAAGGTTGTGACTGGCTTGTGACAATTTAAAATATCTAGGCTTCGAATCTAGAGCTTGGAGCGTATTCAGAATTTAAAAGTCGAAAAAGACCTTTCCCAAATTAAATTTTGATTGCTAAAAAAAACAGTCAATGTAGCCTACACTTCCGATTTCGAGGTCAGAAACCTCGACCTAGATCACTTCCTACTTTGAGGTCACAAACCTCGACCTAGATCTAGACCTGCCATCATCAGCTCCGGCGTGTTATCCTCCCTTTTATCATAATTCACTTCCTCTCTCTCTCGCTCTCTCTGTCTCTCTGTATTAGCATCTTTGTACTTGATTATCTGTCTTTTCCTCTCCCACCTCTCCTTTTGGCACATAAACATGAGTTTTTACTGTAGCTTTCTCTGTCTAGATCTACAAATGTTTAGTAACTTACTTTAAAATGTTATTCAGAGATGCTGAGGTGTAGTAAGTAGTATAGATCTACATGACTTGCAGCTGAATGAGACATGACGTCATGGTTCTCTAGGACGGCCTCAAAACACCTCTCTGTAGTGGGCTGAATGTAGGTCAATATTTTCTTATTTTGCATGTGACTCGTTATTTAGCTTATAGAGCAAAATTCTCAAAATAAAAAAAAAATAAATTCACAGTTATTTAGTTTTGAAAATGACAGACTTTGGTGCATGTCCCTACATTTGTGCATTACCCTTCCTATCATAAAAAAGTTATGGTATTTTATGGTATTTTAGCCATTTTCCTACACAGCAGCGGTTGACGAAAAATTTCACTATTTTTTATACTGGATAAACATTTGACTAGTATAGTTGACGCATATTTTTAACATTACAGAACTATAACGTTTACAGCAGGAAATTGTCTTAGGTTTTATTTTCTTTTTTTCCCCTTCTCTCCAGCTCAGCTGTTTCATCACCTTCTATTCTTTAGCTTTCCAAGTACTTCTCACAATATGTCAACTCTTTTAATTTGAATCCACAGTCGGTTTGCTTCTCTAAATAGAAGTGAAACCTTGCATCTGATAAAACTTTTATTATTTTCGAACATTTCTATAGGGTTGTGGGTGTTTAAGTCCTCCTTGAAAAAAACCCACTGGGTTTGTTGTTTTAAAAATAATAGTATAATTGTTTTGCCAGTTCTGACCTGACCACATTAGCTACCTCAATTTTCGTGGCTGTGATATCCGAAACATAGTTATCAGCCTTGAAAATGAATATAGCTTCCTTTCCTGAGATATTATTGGCATTTGAATAAATTTGGAAGTAGAACTGGAAAGGTTTGGCAAGCGAATATCGAAGGTTTCTTAACGGAAATGACCCAGATTTTTATAGTGCCCTGCTAGTCCTGACAGGATCATGATGTTTTTTTTTTCATCACGCCCTCCTAAGCCGATTTACAATCCTTGATATTAAGCCAAATTTGAATCCTTTGAAGTTTGCAGTTACGTCAAAGCGCAAGTCTGATCAGAGCTTCTGCGTCGGGAATTTCACTGAATGGTTTTTAAAGATGGCTGAAAATTTAGTAAGTAAAGAGGTGCTACTTTTCACCAAAACAGTATTTACTTTGGTTTAAGCTGAAACCATAATGATATTTTTCTGTTTCATCATCAAAGTTATTCAGTAATTCGACGGTGACTTTGGGGGCGGGGTAAAAGCTTGTAACGTGCAAATAAATAAACAACAGTGTTCGCCTCTTTTCTGATGTTTTTGGAAACAAATGACTTATAATACGTCTATCTAAGCACCCCTTCAATTTTGTATCTAATGTAAGAAATGCACAGAAAGTGTATCAGTATGGACACTTTTTGAAATTCATACGTCATGTAAGTCGTATATATACAATCTTCGCATTAGGTTCGTTATCTGAAGTTCACTATCTTAATTTTCTGTGCTATTTCAGATGCTTTAATGACCTTGACTAAATTTTACTAAAAGAATTTATATAGATGGGTATATTGATGATAATATTGTCTTAATATGAAATGTTAAAATAACTTCATTCGAGGTATTTTTCGAAAAACTTATATGTAACATTTTAATCATGTGTCTCAGAGACACCTCTAACTAGTCAGGCGTTGGAAATCGGAATTCGAATAACAAACACGCTTTAAAATGGTTTTTCATTATCTTTTACTAGTTTGAATGAAAAAAATGTTTTTAATTTTTTTAATGTTATGTTTTCAAGCAATTGTTGAAACCGGAAACTCAAAAATGTCTGCGTCACCCGATTTTCTAAATCTGATCATGAACTATTTATTTTTCTATTTTTCAACCCACTCTCATTTCATTTTCTTAGATAACTTGAGCGAAATATTGTTGAAAAAGGCAAGGTCAGATTTTTTCTCAGCTTGAGGGAAAAATACATAGGGAAATTTAGACATCCATAGAGATCAAGAAAATCTTTTTTTTTATATCAAAATATAATTACAAAAAATGCAGCAAAGTATTTTTCAAATGGCACATGTACAAGGAGGGGTGTAAATTCCTCTTATAACTTAAATGTGCGACAGTCAAAGAAGACAGACGTTCAGTAAACGAATTTTTTCTAAAGCTTTAAAAACCGCAAAGTAAAAAGCACTTACTATTGTTTGTATGAAATTAAAGAGGGTGGTGAAAGGGAGATAAAGATAGACAAAGAGAATAATAAGGAATAGAGATGAAAAGTACATAAGGACCAAAAAGGGGAGACCCGAGAGAAAATGAGACAGAAAAAGAAAGAGAGGAAGAGAAAGAGAAATCGAGAGGGAGAGAAAGAGGAGAGAGAGAGAAAGAGAGAGAGAGAGAGAGAGAGAGAGAGAGAGAGAGGGAAGATACGTATAGACTTCAAATAGGGAGACAGACAGTTATGGTGAATGGTAATGAAGTATGTAAATTCAGGACTTGTTTGCCTCATATCATGAAAGAGAAGAGGGGAAGAGAGAGAGAGAGAGAGAGGGAGAGAGAGAGAGAGAGAGGGAGGGAGAGAGACAGAGAGAGACAGAGACAGACAGACAGACAGACAGGCAGACAGACAGACAGACAAACATACATACAGAGACAGACAGAGGCAGAGAGAGAGAACAAGAAAGAAAAAAGAGACAAGGGAAAGAAAAGGGAGAGACGATACATGGAAAGATGGACAGAGACAGACATTATATAGAGAAAGAGAGAAGTAATAAGAGAACAGTTTCTAAAACTTAATTTTGTATGAATCTATGTAAAGCAAGGTTCTCAATCTATATATCAGCCGAGGAAACACTTAGATAGATATTTCTCACTTTATTGATGGAGTTTCCTAGAAGACAGACGGCTGTTTGTGTTGTAAGTATCAGAATCAGCTAGGTGACATTTAGAGTCAAAAGCACTCATACAAGTTTGATATACAATGTTTGTCTGGTTCTGAAGAGCAAAAATTGTTTTAGTTTTTTAATCAAGTATACCATGATAAGCTGAATGAAAAGCTTGAAAATTTATATCGTGTGAGTAAGAATCGCTGCTAGTAGGTGTGATATCGTCATGCACGAGTTCGTGTTCAAGTTAGTTGGATTTTTAAAAATTAACCTGCTTTCAATCAATAAACTTAATGAAACTCAGCTTTCTAAAAATACGATTGTGTTAAAACAATAGAATTATTTCCCCTCGTTTGGTTAAAATACAGAACGTTCATATTGATTTATAATCAACGTCTAATTCCAACATAATTGTCAGAAGAGGTTGATCTAAAACACAAAGCATGGCGTTCAGTTAAAAAAAAAATAAAACAAAAACGTCTTTCGTATCTCCCTTTATTATTTAAGGGAAAAATTGTGTGGGTCCTTTCTTCGATCACAGTTAACAGATTTATTAAACTTAAAGCTTCTACAGAACTGGTGATATGACAGCGTTCTTACTGAAGTGAAAGCTTTTTGCCACCTGTATCAATTATTCTTTATCTCAGCCCATCTACTTTACCAACTGGCCTGTACTGGAGCCAACAGACAGCCAGGCTAGAGGTGTACCCTTAGGGGTGTACTTATTCTCATATCCCGTACTTTGGGACTGTCACTGAAAATGTTTGTAGAAATCAATATGTGAGTAATTTCACGATTGAGCTAGATGAAAGAAGCGCGGCCATAGTGGCATCTCGCGGCAGCGCAAAGTACCTAGTATTGATAGCATAATTGTATAGCTCATTAAACAGATACCTTTGTAAAATTTTGTTGTAATTGATAAGCTGCACTGGATGCTGAAACATTTATTCTACTTCACCTTTTCTCATCCTTCACAGATCTCCTGCTCCTTTGGGTGTTGTTTTCGTCTCTCCTTCTCTTTTTCTGTCCGTCATTCTATTCGCCAACCTCTTTGTCGCTACATTTTCTGTTTGTCTGTTTGTCTATAGACGTGTTTATTAGTCTTTGACTGTTTGTTGGTGTACCGATCTCTGTCTCTGCCCCTGTTTCTTCTTTACCTGCTTGTCCGTCTCTATGTTTCGTTATCTTGCTGTTTTTTCCTCTTTTCTTCTCTCTATCTCTCAATCTTACAGACTACTTTGCTAATTTTCCCTCGATGTAGTTCTAACTTTGCCACTGTCCTCAAAGTGACGTTTATACTTTTGCCGTCACTTATTTCTCATTTGTCATATTAAGTAGCCTGAAGAGCAGCGATATGGTTTTCTACTTCATCTCATTTGTTAGATCGTCTTTCAGGGGAGTTGCGAAAATGAATATAGAAAAAAATGATCAATGAGTGAAGACAAACCTCTACTCTCTCTCTTTTCTTCTTGCTCTTCTTGTTCTTGTTCTTCTTAATATCATTGTTGTTGTTTGTTCTTCTTCTTCTTTCTCTTGTTCCCGCGTCTCTCTGTCCTTTTCTTTTAATTTAAATTTTTTTGATTACTTTTCACAAATACAATTCAAATTTCCACACTCGCTAATTTACAGACACATGGAGCCACATCCGAATCTATTGCACTGTTGACATTTTTTGAAGTTTATAAGCTTACTTGTAACTGGTGTTCCGCCCTAATATAAGTTAGGCCGAAGTCTGCGCAAGCCTTCTGCTCAACTAATTTTTTTTTAGCTCTCTCATTTTTAAATGAAATGACCTACAAATAAATAGACGCCCTTCATCATCATCACTATTTTGACCCTCACCAAAGTCCTTTTATAGTTCTCATCCTCCTCCGTGTCTGTCTCATTCAAAGCTTTAAGTCGTCCTGTATCCTATAATTTCTCACTAAGTCTTAAGGATGGATTGGAAACTAAGGTGCTTCTCAGTGCTTCTCAGGATAAAGGTTATCCGTGCTACGACCTTGTCTAAGCCTCGGGCATGTGGAGGGTCCCTAAAATCCACAGAAAGCCGTGCCTTGATGTATGACCTGAAGGAGACAAATGAAGACTTGATGACTCAGGAAGCGGGAACATGGTACCGGAGAAGATGTGAATGCGAAACAGATAGTTGGTTCAACGTTTATACACAAGTCTAGCGCGGAGAGGACATTTACGACACTATAACTGAAAAAAAAACAAGGATAAGAGCAAGCTAATTAGATTTCGGAGATAGAGGTGGGTAGAATAAGTATGGTAAACAAAATTAGAAGCAGAGAGATTGTGACAGACTATATAAAAACACATCCAACAAGACACACACACGCAACAAGAAACGAAGAGGTGCAGAGGTTGAGGGAACAAATAATAATAAATGGCAGACAGAAGAGCAAATGTTTTCTTTTTCCCTATTTTACTATATAATAAAATTCCATTTTAGCAGTGCATTTCGATAAGTGTAACCAGCTCTTTCAAATTGTTTCAGTTGGTCTGCTTCATTATCCCAACAAAATGATCCCTCACAGCAAAAAAAAAGGAAGATGATTAGGGTAATAAATTCTGAAAGGAGTTTTGCAAAGTTGTATTTTAACTATTCTAATAATCATAAGTATGAAAAAAATTTCAATTTAAAAATAGTATACATCTTAAACAAATTTATCGGTGCAGAAAAATGTTTCGTAAACTCGAATTTTATACTTTTTAGAAGTAAATTCATAAACGAAAATGGAAGAACAAATGAAGGAAAATGGACAACCTGAATTTTTGTTATCGCCTAGACGTATTAATTAATTACAATCACTTGTAAGCAAGACTGTCGCATTCTATTTCCCTGAGTTCTAAAACGGTGTGACTTGTGTATTTACGTTACATGTAGTATATGTTTATCTAGCACAAAAAATTGTCACACACTTTGACAAAAACTTTAATTTGAAACAAAATAATTGTTTCTTAGTAATTTAAAAGCTGGCACATAAGTGCACACTTTTTAAACTATTTTCTTTGATATTTTGTTTTCATTAATGTAAAAATGATATATTATTGATAAAAACAACAAGATGAAGAGTCATACACAGAAGTGTGTTGATAATAACCATAAACAATATGGCCCGATAACAATAACGAGTACAAGAATTACAGTTGGGTAAAAAAGTGTATTTTCGACTCTGAGTAAACACATTATCTTTGCAGAGTGGTATGAAACAATGACGCATTTAAAACAATGCTGTGTTTTTAGTATGGGCATAACTTTATACCACTATTAAAAACAAACAATTTCTTGCAGGTTATTTTCATTACCTCTCATAAAAACTGTAAAATCTTGGCTGTATTGATTAGTTAAAAGTAAAAGAAAGGAGCCTGGATAATATGTTTTACTTGAGCGAGCACGACGGAAAATTTCCATATTCTACCACATGCTATATTGAATTTGACATTGATTATTGGTTAGGAAGCTTTCCGCGTGGCGGCAAATAAGGACTATCACGTTTTAGTCCATAGACTTAGAAAAATATACGTTCAAAAGAAATTGATGTATTAATTTTGTTATGAAAACTTATCAAGTAAACCTTATGAATCCTAGAGGAACCGACGTAAAGAAGTGAAAACAAAAATGTTTCGGATGCGTCATACACGTGCAGAGAAAAAAGGTAAAAAATATGGCACATTAACATTAATAGATAGCTAAAAACCTGGCTAAATGCATAAAAAATAGTTCTATAGATAAATTGATAGGCAAAACGATATATAGATAGACAGATAGATAGATTGATAGACATGTAGATAAGTAGATGGATAGATACATAGATAAATAAATACAAAGACCGATAAACAGACATATAGACAGAGGTGCAGATAGACACAAACAAAGACAGGTAGATAGGTAAATGGTTAGATAGAGAAATCAATGTATAGACAGAGTGAGAAATAGGCGGACAGATAGTCAGAAAGACAGAAAGGAAACAAAGAGAAAAAAGAGAGAAGGAGAGAGACAGAAAAAGGAAGACAGAGAGAGGAAGTCACAGTGACACGCTTAAGCAGATATGAAGACAAAACCAGAATGAAAGACGAGGCGAATTAAACGTAGACTGTCAGAAACAAAGACACGGACATAATGAAACAAATTATTTGCCAGTCTAAAAAAACGAAAATCCCAAACAAAACGCAGAAAGCAAATGTTAACTGACTAACAACGAACACAGACCGAGAAACAGCGATGATTGATTACTTAGCATCCATAGACTTGAAAGGCTTGTCAGTAGACAAACGCTTCAGCCACATTCACCATTCATGTATTTGAAAACAAAGTTGATAAAAAGGAAGAGATAGTTAGCTATCGATGCTGGTCCTGTGTGGACTTGGTAGAAGCTCTTGGAATTACCACTTTGACATTTACACACAACAGTATGTCTGCTTATGCTTCGTTATACATGCAAATGTTTTAGACTTATTAGGAATATAACGATTTTACACCACATCGCTCTTACCGCTTTTAATCAATCTTTTGTTTCATTTACTTAAGGCACTTATAAAAACGTTTAAGGGAACGAATTGCCACATACTTACGAATATGATTCATAAATTTAACTCTTTTTGCCGTCAATAGTAATATGAAAAAAATGTTGAAACTCTTATTATGTTTTTTTACGACAACTCTAAACATTTTTTTTTGCATAAAAATACAGTCTAATTATCATGAGTCGTATTTTGCAGCATGTCGATTTCAATATATAAAAAGAGAATGTCCCAAGATTAATAGCAGTGGAGATGTCATGTTGAAACGTATCCTGTTCTCCCCCAGGTCCACTTTCATTGAGAAAATAACGAGCATCCAAATTATCTTGCAAGTAGGTTGGCAACTCCTAAGTTAACAGGGGCACGATCGAATCATTAAATTGGCTCGTAATTTCGTTGACATGACGACGCAGCGACGGGCATATTTTCAAGGATGTCTTGAACTAACCTGTCCACATAGAAAAACCTCATGACTCTTCCCCTAGACTATAACCTCTTGATCAATACTTGTAGTTGCGCCCCTTTATAGACATGATGTGTCCCGTGTGATACATCTGAGGTTTTCCTCCATTTTGTCTCCAACATTCCTGTGACATTAAAAACTAATCTGGGTGATTAAGTATGTTTACCGCTGGAAATTGTTTTCGATCTCCCTGAATGCTGCAAGTATTTATTTTGCTGATGTCTCGGCCTCAAGAACTTCATTGCTTTTTTATACGTGCGGACCAGATTGAATTTTTGTGCTCAAAGTCTCAACTTCTTCATCATCTGTTGTAATAGGATCGATCGCAAAAACGTTTAAGATTTTCTACATGTTGTGCCGATGCTGCTAATAAAAAAGGTATCTGTTTTTGACACGTAAATGGTTGTAAAATTATGTTAAAAAACAATGTTAGTAAAGCAAACCGTTTTTTTTCTCGCAACACTAAAGTACCTTCCAGGCTTATGAAATTATGAGCAAAGAGAGTAAAGGGGTGAAGCTTTTAAAATATAACATACAAACATATGAAAATGATATCTCCAGTCTGGGGTGTAGGGAGCCGGCAGTCGGGAACTGTTTTCCTAAAAAAAATGTCTGTGTTTTTTTTTTTAATTCTGTATGTTTTAAATCGTCGAAAGTTTCATTATCTTTGCGCAACTTAACCAAATTTTTTTGAAATCTTAGAATGATGACTTGTTTGGAACAGTAGGGCAGTAAACTGCGACATCCGACCCCATCACCCTGAACTTGAGATATATTCTTTGCTTTTTGATAATTTAATGACGTGTTATTTCTCCTCTGTACGATTAGGCCTCTTCCAGGGCAAAACAAAACCAAACAAAAGTTATGCAATGTCTTTCTCTCTCTTTCTTTGTCTCTGTCTCTCTCTCTCTAGTTGTATTTTGAAAGAAAAAAGGAAGGGAATGGGAGGGATCAAGAAAAACGATAGTCCATCATCAAAAGCAATTTCGGAGAAACAGAGCATAAAAAAAAAAAAATCGAGAGAATCTAGTTGTGCAACGTTACGAAAAGGACAATAATTTATATGTCTGATATTCTATAAATCTAGATGAAAGTTCCCTAAATTTGGCCCTTTTTAACATCACAAGGTTTAATGTGTCAAAGAGATCAATCAAGCAGCTTTGAAATGAAGCTACGGATTCAGCTTCAACGAATGAGCTTAGAATGTTTTTTTCAATATAAAAAGAGTTTGTCAGTGTTTCCACAGCAGTAAAATTTATCACTATTTAAAGGTAAAAATTACGTTACGTTTTAAATGCAAGTTGAATGATAAAGCATATTAACTCAACTGCTTAGTCTATAGCTTTTGAAAAATATCATATCTTGCTTCTCGAATAGCTACATTTTTGACGCAGATCTATTCGTTATTAAAAGTTAATTGTCTCAATTGTAACGTTTTTTTTTCCACCGTGCAATTTTTGTGTGACATGGCACAATCTTTCCTTTGTATCTTTATCCCGCGCTTCAAACACAGCCAACTTGTCAAAGCAACGAATACGCTCAGTGTAAACAAACAAAGCAGCGGACAGTCCAAGTCCAAAAGGCACAATGGGAAGAGTGATTCCTAGCCTAGCTGTTGACAGGCCCAGAAACTCAATACGTCTACTGGCCAGAGGGACAAAAATCCCAGGAGGCTACTATGGAGGATTAAACGGGATTGGGCGTGCCCAGCCTAACTGTCAGCAGTGTCACAGTGCCTGGTCTTGCTCACATACACAATTCACTGTCTCTCCTCAGTCAAGACTACATCCCCTCGTTAGTGGCATTAGGTGACCGGCTCAGGTGCCTCAAGCCAGGGGATTAAATGCGGCCATCAGTTTATCATAATTTGACACCTCTGTGTCGAAATTCCACAGCTACAGACATTTTCTTGGCTGACTCTAGGACTAAAGCATGGCGGGGTCATTACACTCGTTTTAATTCGATGGCTTTTGTACGATGGGGGCGCTAAAACAAAATACTACTACTGCAACAACAAAAACTACTTCTATTACTACTACTATTACTGCTTCTACTACCACCACCACCACCACCACCACCACCACTACTACTACTACTACTACTACTACTACTACTACTACTACTAATAGTACTACTACTACTACTTCTACTACTACTAAAGAGGAAGAGAAGACCATGAAACGGAGATAGTTTATTTCCTTCTTTTTTCGCAGAGAAATCCGTCTTTTTAACAGCGAATATAAAAGCTCAGTTTATTTATGTTTTGTTCCGTATAAATCCCCTTTTGAAGGACACACACATTGCATGTTGCAATGTTTTACTTTTGATAAATATGGAAATGTTCTATCGCATTTCGATCGACATGTATGCAATTTGATGAATTTCTCCAATCACTCCTGATTCAAGAAACCAAATATTCGATCCAAAATATTGCGTATTCCCTCAAGTTATTGCTTAAGTTGGTTGTAGTAAAACAAACATCATTGCGTGTTCCCAAGTGGCTTCTACAGTAATTGTTGTGTTACCACTTTTGAACGGTCAATAGAAAGGTCATTACGTGTGATTGGCTTAGCAGAATTGGTGACTAAAATTGAAGAACTAATAGATTCAAGGCTAGAGGTATATAATGAGTTTATTTTTGTCCTTTATCGGCACGCCGTGTCAACACTCCACTGAGTTGACACACGTGTGGTTGTTTACAAAAGAGACGAAATTTGCTGTTCATGAGATAGATAGGGTAAGAAAATATTGATGCTACCTATTCTTGGTACAGACTCTCTAGAAATAGAAAATACCCTATTTTAGAATCAATGACAGTGACAGTTATTTAAAACGGATTGAAATGAAAACAACATTATAGATCGTCTTAAAATAAGCCCACGAAAATAACCCAAGACCCCCTAATAACATATTGACATGCTCTTTCCATTGCGATCGCAAGTGCCTAGGAAAAAAAAAACAGTGAAAGATCGTGACAGGAACAGTCTGAGTTGTCACAAGAGAACCTTTATTTTTAGGTTTGCCATCCCTTGCTAAAAATAAAAACCCGTTATAAATTCATATAATATTGTAATGTTCTTGCAAAGCTGTATGAATGACAGTGAGTAGAAGTAATTCCTTAGTATTGCATGAAACTGTCCACATTTCTTGATTTTTGGTGTATTTTTATGAAAATTGCAAAAAAGGTCAACTTAGAGAAAAAGAAAGAAGTTACTAAAAATTCGCAGTTTGGCGAATACGAAAACAAAATTATTGACCTTAAACTTGTTTTTTTTTTTACGACAGTCTAGTGCAGAAAAATTGCTTTTCTATAAATGGAATATTAGTGGCCCTGAGAGAGTGTAGTAGGCTTACAAAAGATCATTTTAATGTGTAACATTGCTTTTCAGTTAAACTGCAAAAATGTGATAAGCTTGCTCATAAGGATTTAGAAGATGGAGAGCCAAACATTCATATTTTAATGATGAAAGTGAGGTATAATTGTTACAAAACACAGAAAACCTATATTACCCAGCTAGGCTTTTTAAAGCAAAACAAAATTACCCCTTACTTTCGAATATAATATATTAAATTATATGGTCTAGGTCAAAAGCATGTTGACAAAATGTAACTCGCACACAATCCCTTCCCCCACCCCCGTAACTTACGGAAGGCAAAAAAAAAGGTTTTGTGTTCAAACTCTATATTCCGCATCTTTGTGAGATCGAAGGAAAGAAAATTACAGCACGGCACGCGTAGCCATTGACAGAACTGGAAAAAGTTGCTAATGAGAGTGTGCAAATTGCAAAAATATTGCATTTCGCTATCAAAATGGCTGACTGTTCCGGAAGTTAGAGTATAACTCTTTTGTGCTAAAGATCAATGTAGATCTACGTAAATTGCGTTATATTGGTGTGTCCGGCATTTTGGTACTATATTTACGTAATGTGCACAGCCTCGATACAGAATATTGCAATTTTGTATGGAATCAATCAAGTTCCATTGTAATAAAACGTCTCTAAGACAAATAATAATAGACAAAATGAATGTCACTGCATTCAAACATTTTCTGATGCCTGTGTAATGTAACCTAGAAACCATTCATAGCATGATTGTTTTGTTTATTTGCCATGCCATTCAGAATAAGTTCTCATGAAAACTTGGATAACTAAACAAATAGAGCGAAGGTAGTAATTGGGTTTGGCAAGCACGATGTTTCGATTATGCGGTAAGCAGATGTTAATGTTTATTACAATAAAAGCATAAATTTTACTTCATACTTCTATCATTAGGCGAGCTTCTACTCGGATCGGCACGTTATGAGAAGGACATCTTTTATTCACCTTAGTTGAGACTGAGAACGTATGAGTGTATTTTTCAATCGTAAAGAGGTTTTCACTCAGTAAGCGGCTCCCTTTTTATAATTAGTAGCCTGAAGTGGTTCATCCAACTGCAAACATTCTCATCCTCATTGATATCTTCTGGGTTATATCTATGGTAGGGGAGGTAATTTGAGCCCACCACTTATTATCTCAGTCATAAAACTTAGTTGTCTGCAGTTGGTAATTTCATGAATATATTGATGTAACAATGAAGCGTCCACAACTAAAACAATTTTTGCATCTTTAATACTATCCAAGCCGTAATTTCTCTAGAAGATTTAATTACTAAAACAAAGAACGTTGCCACATAAACCCATAAAAATAGTTTTTCAAATGTCAATCCATGAGCCTATTAAAATGTGTTGACCTATCTTGGGTACAAATCGAAAGTATAATTAAGCAGAACATAGAAAACCAACACGTTTTTAACGAAGATATTTGTACTCAGAGAAGTGCCAGTGATGGCGTAGCATATCAGAATCCATTCCACAATCATATGCTGGGGTGATTCAGCGCAAATTTGAGATTCAGTTCTGTAATGAAATCGAATCTTCCTTAGTATTTGCGCTCCTCATATCGCAACACGGATATGTTTGATTAGCAGATGGAACACAAATACATGAATATCAAATACACCGTGAATAACCATGTTATTTAAACAATGCTAAATAAAATATGTCTAGAAAGAAGCATGACAAAGAAAAAAATGTTTATACGTATTGTTTCAAAATCTAAAATTATACATTTTTTATTATCAGAGCATGACTGAAATGTATCAAAATCTTTTTTCTTATCACTTTCATCGCAAATACATGAGATGAAAAATCATATCATTTTCGCTTTAAAAACAAGAAATGAGA
Source organism: Elysia marginata (assembly GCA_019649035.1). Lineage (NCBI taxonomy): Eukaryota > Metazoa > Mollusca > Gastropoda > Plakobranchidae > Elysia > Elysia marginata. The sequence goes on along the minus strand of BMAT01010084.1, from coordinate 213,854 downwards.
AGTAGTTTCAGAAAGACAGTTTCCTAACTTTACCGTTTGTGTTGAATAAAAATCATTAATTTTTAAAATCTATAGAAAAATTATCTAATAGTTATCTCACAACTTTCATCACAGGGGCTTTGAACCTTAATTCAATTTTTTTTTCCAATTAACGAAACTACACGTAAATGCACTCGCCTCTGTTTCGTGACATTTCAAAACGAACCCCACTAATTCTAGCTCTGTCTTGTGTTATCTTCGATTTTGTGTTAATGTCATGATTAAAGAGACCGAAATGTTTAGTCGTTACACCAAGACTTATAATTCGTTTGATTTTTCAAGGTAAGCACAGTGATGCCTCTTGTCTCACACTGTCATATTCACCGAGCAGCCGCATCGAACGAAAGCAAATTCGATCCCAGGAACGTGCATGACTCATTACCTGGTAAACATGCAATAACGATCCCCCACAAGACTTCCTCACGAGAAACATAAAGAATTCAAGTAATCAGGAACCAGTGTGTGACTGGCATAGAAATTTACTACTTTGAGCTTTCTACAAAGTTGTAAACCTTTTTTCCGTAAGACATCTACATTTTCTAGGAAAAGGCAAATAAGGGGTAATATTATTTGCAGAAAACTTGAGTGTCTTAAAGTAAAAGAATAGTTCATAATTTCTTGCCGCAATTTTTGGGGCAGAAATTACAAGTTCTTTGTTGCTTTCAAGAAGCGCTTTAAGTAAATTGCGCATTTATCATAAGCTTGAAAAACTATAGGCCAAACCGTTACTTATGTATTTATATTGAACTTTCTCTATGAACGAATAGTCATATTGTATAAAATTAAACTCCAGTGAATGAAGCTGTTTTTGTAGTGCAAAATACTTAAAGATGAAAAATTGCTAGTTATATTTGATCGTAAATAATGTAAGCGAATCTGAGCCTAGAAATAGATGAAAAAACCAACAACAAATCAACGATAATGTAAAAGACCTGCAAAAATAATACTTATTGTAGATTTTTTTACATCACTTAGAAAAAATATGCAACTTTCGAAAGCTCATTAAAGCGAATTTAGAAGGTAAAAATATTTTATATCTTAACATTTGAATTTTTATAAACCAGTGAGACTTATTCTCGAAGAAAAGAAAGAAAAGACATTAAAAATTTTATGACAAAAGGTCAAACGAAACCAACTACTAGTTCTCGAAGATATCACAATTCCAATTCACGTTTTAGTCGTCTTTTGGTTGCATAGACAAATTCATCGTACACTTTTAACATTTTGATAACATTTTGAAAACCTGAGAGAAAATATTAACTTCCTCCATTTGAATGTTGTGCTTACCCTTTGAATCAATATCATAAGAACGAGTAAGTTCAATAACCCTATAAAACTTCCAATCTTGAGTTCAAGTTGTAATGACGTGATTTTTTTTCTGTCATAATGTGTTATACCAAGGATAAAAAAGTATGTATCAGACTAAAATAGGTAAACTTCTGCCTGGATAGACGAAAGAGATCGAAGGCATTGTGACATGAAATCATTAAGCACTTAGCGGTGGGAGGTGCCAATTGCAGGCCGATTATCGCTTAGCGTGGTTTATAATGTTGGCGTGGGTTAGCACTGTTTGTCACAGGGGATCTACTGTTAGAAAATGCAAACAAATTTTTTTTTAAATTTTACCTTTGACACAGCCTTTCTTTACTAACACATTTGTTGTCTTTCTGGAAACTGGCTCTGAAGCCTAGCGGTAGGACACTAGATCAGAGATCGGGAGGCGTGGGTTCGATCCCCGGCCGAGTCAAACCAAGGACTTTAAAATTGGTATTTGCAGCTGATCCGCCAAGTGTCTGGCATTATGGATTTAGTGCTAAATCTGGTCGGCCCGATGTCAGAATAATGTGACTAGGTGTGGTGTATGCAAGCGCTCCTTACATCCCCAGCGCCGTCTCTGATATAACCTTGTAGTTGAAAAGAGACTTTATATTCAAACAACCAACCAATCTCTTTCTGGAATGTGCCTCTCATTTGATCCTGGTTCAGGTCTGGGTCTTGATAAAAACTTCTTATGCGAAATGCCGATTCAAAAATTACCCATCTAACTGGCACATTGTGGAATATGCCAAAGAGGCTTGAAACATAATTATTACGTTCAAATTGGATGGTTCTCTTTACTTCTAAGGAAACAAAGACCGTAAATTTCTGCTATGTTTATTTTGACAATGTTAAGCTTATATCAGGTATTGAAGACACCTTGTTGGCTTTTGTTCCCCATTTAATGAACTTAAAAGTCACTTTCTGCGCTCTTAAAGATAGATTGCTTGTTTTATAGTCAAATTGACCTCGTTGGTTTATAAAATTACATATCAATCTGCAGTTAACTTTCAAATGAGACAAAGGGTTTTGTGTTACAAGTTTTATAAATAAGTTTTATCTCAAATATTGATATATGCATGATGGCGAGTTTTCGAGATTAACTTTTTTATTCTTTTTAGAGGAAAATTTTTTTAGACATAGCACTCACACCACTCTGTAAAAACACTCTTTTAAAACGTAGAGTGTCCAGTGTATCCCAACTTTGACCATAAAAGCGCTGAAGAATTTATTCTACATGTGTTAGATAAAGCTGGATAAAAGCCGTTATGATCTGTTGCTTTATGATCAGTGACCATGAACGCATAAAGCATCATTTCAAACATAAGCACCATATGATCCCTAGACCTGAAATTCTGTGGCTTCCTATTGAAACGGAATGTTATTTCGCACTTTGGTTCATAGTTAAAGTTGGGTTAAGCGTACTTTAAGTAGCTGCACAGTTAAGTGACTCGTTTTCACAGGAACTAAACCGGATGTTCTTCACCCACTCAACCAACATGCTTTTAGGCTTCAAACCAAAGAGAGACGTGGGGAAAGTAAAGCTGAAAATCACATCTCCAGAGTTCAGGATCTGCCCAACACTAAGCGTGTAAAACTTGATGAATAACGTTACTTGATTGCGGCCAGTTTTACAATGATAGTCAACAAAATTTTAAAATTTGGTTTTGATAAAAGTTACAATTACTTGACCAAGATTAAATCCCAATTCTATTTTTGAGTAAATCTTTTCCCTCCATCTAATTTTTTTAAAAATGAAATATCCGCACCAAGACCATGAAAGTATTTTTGATAGTGGCAAAATAATTATAAAATTTAAAAAAATAAGTTGATTACAAAATGTTTGCCAAGTTTTCAAATTGTACTCTAGTATTTCGATTTTACTATTTGAAAAAAGTACGCTCAAAAAATATTATGACAAGATTTCATTGCGTTGTCATGCGTGTGAACCATCTGTTGGTATTTGAGTTGGTTGTTTCAGGACTCCTTTGTTAGCTATCTATGTAATAAACCTTTAAATAGGATTCGATGATTTTTTCGTGTTCAGAAATCTGGTTTTAGAAAAAAAAAATTGTATATAACCTTTCAAACGAAAAATCATTTACTATTTACCATCCTGCTTTTACTCGTGAATTACTTGTACACACTTTAGTATGCTTTCTTACCATGCCAGGAGATTATTTTATGTATAATTTACGTGCATTGGAGGCCTGTTTAATTTACCTAGACGGACCCGGTTGTCTTTTTTTCGGAATTATTTTTATAATTTTTTTTTAACTTTATTAATCCCTTTCGGGAAATTTGGCTTCGTTACTCAGTGTAACTGTGTCGCCACAAGAGCAGCGCCACTAATGCCCCAGCAGACCAGTACATTTAAGGCCACTTTAAACCCATATGCAGGGTTTTGCAGGCGCATATCACAAATTCAAGAATCGCCTGTAGCTGGGTACCCATTTTACAGGTGGGTGGACTGGGGAAAGTTAGGGTAAATTGCTTTCCCAAGGCAACTGCAACATGGCATGATCGGGAATCGAACCCACGACCTCCATCCAGATCGCAAGTCAGACGCGATAACCACTCTGCCACGCTGCCCCCTAATTATAAAACTATGTATGTGCACACTTAGATTCTGTTGGATGTGTTGGTATGTCTGTATCTAATTTATTCTCTCATGAGTAAAACCTGAGACAAAAGCATTCAACATATACCTAGAAGCAAAAGATTAGAAAAAAGACATTTTCATAAAAAAAATTATCATCTGAAAACTAGATTTTAATTATATCAATGTTATGATCAAACCAATTACATCTTGTCGGGCCATTGCGAACTTGGAATAGATGTCTCTTTTTATGACTCTTTGGAACGATTGCAATAGCAAGTCTGATTGAGTTATACTTACATCTAACTGTAGATTGTCGCAATAGATTCATTCTTATCCATTACTGTAGCTGAAAATTCAAAATTGAAGTCGCTTTGAACTACTAATACAAACCTTTTATATTGACGTTAAAGAGAATTTTGTGATATCATAATTCATTTATTTTAATTTGTACGATAGAGCACTTTTTAAATCGAAATTTTTGTACTGCTATGAGAAATCAGTTGGTAACCGTTTCTGTATGGGAACACCTGTTCTTTGCTCCTCAACTTTTTATTACATCTGTCTTTTGTTTTTCAGGTGGATCAAAATCACTCTTTTGTGTGACGTCCATACGGTTCAAGGAAGCGAGAAGAAGTTCAATAAATAATTTGGAAAATTATATGACGTCGTATCTAATGTAAACAACTAAGTTTCAACTTGCTACTTTAACAACAAAAATCAATCATTATATTAAAAAAGATAAATGTTAAGATATCTAACATTACGGGGTGTGCAATGGATGACAGTTTAGTAGCTAAATTGTTAAGTCTTGGCTGCCAATAATGAAATGAATTCACGTTTTACATAGAAAGACTTCAAACAGCACACATCTATGCTGCCAAAAATCTTATCGAGTGTTTAAAATAGCGTTCTCGAGTATTTTCATTTTTTCTAAAAAAAAACCCTAATTCGCACGAACGTTACACACATACTTACCTGTGTCATACAAACTCAGTAGGGACATTTTGTTCGAACTTTTACTTTAAACACGTGACAAAAATCGTACAAAACGATCCTAGGAGTGGCGTAAAGGATGACTTACAGTAAAAACTCCCTCCCCCCTGCCACCTGTCTTCTACCGCGGATGCTGGCATGCTAGAAAAGTTTCAAACTGCAACAGGGAACATGTCGGAGGATGACGGAGGCTCTCTGATTGTTGACGTGAACGTCACGTCATTTGACAGGGAGTACCTGCACTGGTCATTCATCGTTATGGAGGTGGCCGCTATCGTCGTGATCGTCATCGGCGACATCTTCATGCTGATGATGTTCTTCACGCGCAAGCTTCTTGGTCAGTCGACCAACATCCTTGTTTTCTCGGTGGCCATTGGCGACCTGGTCACTGGATTGTTAGCACTGCCGCTCGCCATGATGCAGAAGGTAATTAATGTAGATGTTTAGAGAAACAGTCCCATGTTTAAAGGACTGATGCACATGAGTTGTATAGAATGGACTCAGTCTCAAAAAGGTTAGTTAATAATTTTGAAACCAACTATATATAGCTGTATGTGTTTAAATGTCGCCAATCAATTTGCTCTGAAATCGCACCAATAGTAGACTTTAACTACGGCATTAAACATTACTCATAAAAGCTGCAACGTCAAGAATTAAATTATCGTAGGCCGTAGCTTCTTGGGTTCCGCTCTGGTCACCTAGGTTTCGCTCCATTTGCACTTTTATGTGGTCCAAAATGTTGGGTCAACGTGTTTTTTCGAGGCTGTTGAATCAGTATTTTCTGAAAAGATGCACCATTTGTTGCCTTTGATCAGAATTTTCAGATTTTTTTAAATAAATCTTTGTAAGAATTTTGATAACATGCTGTGCCTTAACAAAAAAAGGTTTTGAGGTACCAAGTGAAAATTTATTTATTAATTGGAGTTCCTCGTGAGTAAATTTTACGTAAATGTACTGTTTTCAATACTGAATACTTTTCTGACTTGCAGAATATGTCTCTTCAGTGAGATTTTTTGGTGAAAAAAGAAAAATGAGAAATGGAGGTCTATATTGTACTTACTGAATGTCTTTTTCAGCGAAGCTATAAATATTAAGTCTCTACAGTAAGATAATAGACACAATCATGAATAATTGTGACAAAGACGACACTCGATCGTGTAGACAACAAAAGCGTAATACTATTGGTGTTCTGACTGTGAGCGAAATGAAGTCATGAAACACAGCTCACCTACGAAAGAAAATGAGCGATTTAGACAACTGCTGTATTGGAAACCTTTTTGAAGTTTACTGTTGTTTAGTTACAAAACGTAGAAGGAAAGAAGGGAAAGGCTAAGTCTCGCACATGTGATTATGAAGAACAAAATTATTTCAGATGATATGGAAAGTTAAAAAAAGGGAGAATTGTAGATCTATAATTATCTCTAGTTTTGCAATACTTGTTTTAAAAAATTTTGATTTGGAGAGCTAGCAAGTATGCTGAAATCTAGAAAGCGCGAGTTTTTAACCCCTCTAACCCTAATCAGGGTTGAACTTAAAGCCGTAAGTTAAATGGGTTTGTCGGGATATTAGTTTGCATTAAACCAGTTAAGTTTTAAGATTCCGTTAGTTGTGTAAATACATAACTGTGTGCATAAATCTACAATGACCACTCGTCTCAATTTTAATCGTTAATTGTCCATCACCGAACTTATCTTTCAAACTAACAGACTAGACAGTTATAGTTAAACAAATCTTAAAGCTTGTGTCTTGATCATTACGACCTTAAAAGAAAAAGGATATGGATAGCTTAGGTAAAAAATATAAA
>BMAT01010084.1:170414-184937 GCA_019649035.1 Elysia marginata | reverse complement strand
ACAAAGATTTAATTTTTCCTTCTTTCGTTTACGGGGGAGTCTTTCTAGAACATATTTGTCTTTCTTGAAAATGATACATTCTCCTGGTAACACATGCTTACACTTTCCAGTATTAGAAGTTGAAGGAGTTCCTTGCTTGCCAGAGCGAATGAAACGTTTTGGTGTTATTGGAACATTGTTGTCATTGTCATTGCAATTGGAAGCAAGGAGTTCACAACTAGATCTGGAATTTATAGGCGTTAGTTGAAGTAAGAAAAATAGTGAAAAGTTGGTTAAATGAGCTATATCCCCCATCAGAAAAAGAGATACCTGCAAGATGATATTACAACAGTTTTAGGACAGATTCACAGAAGGATTAGTATTGGTAAGCTAACAGTTTGTAGATTAGATGAGTCGAAAAAGGTGAAAAGGCCAGAGGAAAAAAGAATATTTTCTCAAACAGATATGGATATATGTAAGCTCCTGATGCTATAAATTTGCAGAAAAAGAGAACAATCGACATGCTTCAACAAGGCAGTATCTAAAAATGCAAGAAAAATGAGAAGAAAGTGTGACTGCGTAAAAATTTTAAACAAGCAAATAAGGTGAAAAATCTTTTATGCGACTGAACTTAGACTAAAACTCAAACTAAGCATCACTCTAGAAGTTGTATAAACAGGAAAAAAAGCAACAGAAAACAGACTGTGTGGGTAACACGAAAAAATGTAGACCTATAATTTTTTTTAAAAGTTTAGTGATAGCAAAATCTTAAATTATCAAAAAGGTTTCGTTATCAAACTTCACTAAATAAATTTTTGAAGTAATTGACATTGTTTCAAATTAATCAAAATTGAGTTTTTTACGAATGTTTACATTGTACAAAAAATGTAGGCCCTACCATTACACTTACTTTTTTATCACTGCAAATTATTTAAAAAAGATTAACTTGTTCTCTGAAAATTCTAAATTGCAAGAAATTAATAATACATTAATAGCTTAAAAAAACTAGATCTAGGCATTCAGAAAATTGATTCAAAAAATAAAGAAGAGCATTAGCAGGACCGAAGACTTGGAATCTAGGTTATGTACTCACAACCTCTACCCAGTTCCAGGGCAGAATGCCTTAACCACTTGGCCAACACGACTTGTAGGGCTAGATAACATATCATGGATCTTATAAATTTTAGGTCAAGGCAAAGGTGGTTAGTGTTATGGTAAGTAGGGTGACATCTAGGCTTTGGTTTTGGAAGAATTTATCAGCACTTTCAATTAAATTTTATACACTGGAACTATTACCGAAATGGACAAAATGAAGGGAATAATGATTCATCTTAAGACCTGAGGGACAGTCCAAGGATTGAGCCAGAGCCGCAAAATGTCTAGGCCTAATTTAATGAAACTAATGAGGCACCAGTTTCTAGCCACCACACTTCAAGTGCAAAGCTTATAATACAATATCGCGACCTTTTACTTTCCTCTTTTCTAAATTGTTCAGAGGTAGATGCATTGAAAATGTGAGAGTCAAAGCGTTGCAGAGCTTCCTTTGAATTTGTTTTCTTCAGCTTTGACTGTGTCCTTCTCACAATTGTGAAATCTTGGTAGCTTTCTCTGTGGTAGCCCAAATCTTGTGGAGTTGTAAAGGAGGTGAGATAGAGAACTAGATCTATCTAGTCTAGATCTAGAGCTAAATCTAGACATACCCTGGTCTGAGCGCCCTCTAAGGTTTCTATACAAAACCACTGTTGCAGCGAGTCCCTAAATTTCATCCAACTCATCTCAGAAAACAGTACAATTTCAGAATTAAAAATTTTTACGCGCAGGCAGCAAATTTTTGTTTATACATGTATCACTAGGGTCGCCATCTTGTAGACTCCAACTAGTCACATGAGCTTCAGAGCTTATTTCATTGATCGATTCAGCAAACGGGCTCAAAGCTTTCGCTTTTTATCGCAAACAATTTAATTATTTTCGAATGGTTTTTAAATGCATTTTTTTATAAAAATGTGCAACAGTCGTGATGACAACATTGTGGTTTTAGAATAAGATAATACAGACCTTTAGCACACGCACCGTGTCTCACTACGCGTACGTGAAAATCGGGAAAGCAGATTGAATTACTATAAAAATAATGAAACCAGTTTCTAAAAATAGACCCACAGACGTTCTATTTTTAGAAACTGATTTCATTATTTTTATAGTAACTCAATCTGCTTTCCCGATTTTCACGTACGCGTAGTGCGACACGGTGCGTGTGCTAAAGGTCTCTAATATCAAAGAATACCCATGCAAAAAATCGGCTTACCCCTATGAGGTGCGTAACGGAATGACACGATAGAAATTTCGTCCCACGGCCTAATAGTACCAATCTCCTAAGAGCGAGTGCGGCGTATAGAGGCTATAGGGGGTATAGAGGTCAGATTTGTTGAGATTTTGAAAGTTCATCTTTTTTCTAAGCACAAAGGCACCTGTTTCCTTGTTTTAAACCCTCTAGTAAGTTCTTAACTATTTTTATATAATATTGATAGTAAGAACGACGTCGAAACCTATAAAAATATGTTATTTCATCAGGAAAAACAACGGCTTCAATACGCAGTATCAGGTATCACCCCTGCTATAACCCCGGCTTGCAGTATACTTTCCAAGAATGCAACGTCAACAACAAACGCCAAACAGGGTGAAGGCCATCCTAATTTATAGGAAGATTTTTCTATGGTCTGTTTCTTTTTACCTTTAGCCTATAAATATAGTTTACTGTCCTCACTGTATCCTACATCTAAACTTGGTGACACCCAAGATATCCAGCACTATCATTGTTTCATATAAGCTTATTAATAAACCGGCTTTAATCATGAGTACTAAAGGCACAGGTAAAAAAAAACCTCTACATCAGCGTTAATATCGGCCACACTGCACAGTGCCGAAGTAAAAGTTTAATAATTATGACAGCAGAACATTTACTGCATGACTGCCCAGTTTATAGCCAATGGTAAAGCTCTTCAGAAGTTAAGGGAAAGCCTGAGAGATTTCAGCTACACGGCCGCATTCATGATTGAGACCGGTCTTGCCAACTAAGCCGAAGAAGAAAAAGAAGAAAACAAAATATTTTTGTCAGGTCAAGTCTTTTGGATTATCAGAAAAGTTACTGTTTTGCATTTGTCACCTAAACATAATGTTTGATTTGACAATAGCTCTAATATAAAAGAGGATAAAGTATACGTTTAAATTTCGTTTTTTAGTATATTTTAAACAAAAATAAAAATTCCCTAAATGTTTCATTTTTACTGGTAGGCTTGCAGATCAAACTTTATTGATTGTCTGGACAAAGCTTAGGTTTACAAATTGCCTGTCAACTTCTCCAGATGACTTGATTGAGAACTCGCAGTTTTCACATTTACTGTCATTGATAATGTTTAACTATGCATATTCCTAGGCGTCAGAAGGTTGAAATGTCTTTAATAATTGGTTTTTTCAACAGAAAACTATGTTTTAAGCTCTTTTGATGGCTCGTAAAGATGTGCAAAAACTTAAAGCTCTTTAAATTGTTTGTATATTTTGCCCCTCAATTTTTTAAGAGTCGTGTTGATTGGGTCAGATACCTAAAGGTCAATAGGATAACACAGAACATTGAAAATATCACGATTACTACCTGTTTTGTATTCAAAAAGAATTATAAGAACAAAAAAATTAATTTCAGTTGATAAATTGTAAGGTTTCCGACGAACTTTTAAACAGAATGAACAATGCATGCGTCTTCCCATCCTCTTTGTTTTACTCATATGATGAATAAAAAGGAGAAAAATTTTAAAAATCATGCAGTCAAAAACTAAGACTAAGAAACAACAATTTCCTGGCTCTCAACGTCCTGTTCAAGTCCCCTTTTCCCTCCCCTTGACCGAAATCCCTGTCAGACAGAGTGACACTCCAACATGTCCAGCAATGACTGGATCAGTTTGTTCAGTTGGTAGAGTACTTACCGAAATAATTGGTATCTCGTTGTTTATTTCTCTTCGATAGAACTAGTTATGTGTCTCATTAAATTGTTGCCGATTGATGAAACAAGAAAACTAGAAGAATTATGTTGTTTGTCACTCTGCTTAAACAATAAAATATATTAAAGCATCGTCGTGTCTTAACTGGAAATAAAAGATATACCGAGATCTCTACATTTCTATAACAGAAATAAAATAGAAAGTTTTAAACATAACGAAATGTAAATAATGTCTAGAGACTTTTCTCAAAAATATTTAGCTCAAAGTGCATTTAGACTTTCAAAGCTGATACATTCAACAATACAATGACATTGAGAATTAAAGTATAAACCTAATTATACTTTCATTACATTACAATAACTTTGCTTTTTTTCATGCAGTATGATTATATAGGTCTGAACTTGAAAAGTTAATAAGCTCAGTAGTTTGTATATGAACATGAAATTTATGTTAAACATATTGGAAGTTTTGTAAACCGTACATATCAAATAGTTATTGAACCCGAGTTTTGAATCGGTCAAACCTTTGTCTTTTTTTAACACCTAAATTAACGTCAATGAAAACTTTTTGGAACAGGTTTGTCTGCACAAACGTCTTTAGCTGCATTTATTCTTTTACAAAAATGTGTTTGCTTTGAACGCAATGCACTCTGGTGGACCCTGCTATGACGTGAGACATTTGAATGAAACACAGTGCTGTCGCTTTAGAAACACTTTATGTGGCAAAGAGATATTTGTACATGGTTTTCTTTTTCAAACCCGTAATTCTATGCTATAAATTTGCAAATATTTATCCTAAACAAATAAAACACGCAAGTTTGTCAATGCACGGACCAACATGATCCATCTCATCAAACTGAAGTTCTCGAGTATTGATCGCTCCACTTGCTGTTCGGTCCCAATATCGTGTACATCACCTCTGTCCAATGAACGGCAACAGAACGAGGGGTTTCTCTTGTCTCGCTCAATTTATATCAGTATCTGAAAATTGCTAACAGATGAGACCGTTGCTAAAGGATCTTCGCCTTACGTGATGAGAGCAGTGACGTGAAATGAGGCCGTTGATCAAGTGAATCTTATCTTTCGGGCGATTCCGATTGATGAACTGTTCAAGCATCACTAACTTAAAAGGTACCTGAAGAGCTGTGACAAACACAAACCACGAGCGGTTTTCTGTTTTATTTATGTTTGCTATGATGGCAAGTGGAGCACGAAACAATAACTAGATTTTTTTTTAGCCATGAAAGGCAATGTAACGTCTCAGAAAGGAAAAATAACAACACCTTTACAATTTTCACACTCCATATCCAAATAAATTGCCGTTTTAGATACATTTCGTATAAGTATTTGTAAAATCCCAAAACTTGTCAACAACTGAATAAGCTTGATTACAATTTTTTACATCTATCATGCATTAGTGGACATGGATATTCAATGAAGTTCTAAAACAAACTTAATCACAAATTTATCACACTCACGACAGTTTGTTAAATGCTTTCAAATGTTTACAAATTTAATGAATTAACTAATGTCAATTAATCTCCAGCCGCATATATTTCCAATAGTAATATGTTTTGTTCCGGACTCTCGCAGTCTCAAAACGCTGCTTACCAGCACTCGGTATAAACGTTATCGTCTGACAAGCAGTAATGCTGCCATAAACTGGCACCTCTAAATAATTTATGTTCGTCTGCGCTATTTCGCTCGAGTTCCATGAAACTACAGACCTTTTATCTTCTCAAAATTATGAAGAGCGTAGATTTTGATACGAGGAAGATAAAGTTTATTAGGATAATTATCAATTGGAAAGAAGTTAGATGAAAAAACCGTTGAAAAAATGCGAAGACATAATAACGTTTTACTCAAATTCTTTAATGGGACATTGCTCCTAGAGTCGTAGATTTTACTTTAGCATTTTAGCAGCTCGATAGGCAATAGGCACGGCAGCGGGGCGGCATGGGACGCAATGTGCGATTCCACAAGCGGTAAGTTCAATGTTTGAATCCACAGACACGTCACGCCTATATATTGCCTGTCGCAGGCCTATCTCTGTGGCAGCGGTAGAATCATTCCTGTATCCGATTGAAAATTTACGTTGCGATATCGCAGAACTATCGGCCTCGTTCTGTCGCGGCTCCGTACCAATGGATTCAGATAACAAGATTTCTGTTTGACCGATCTTTCCTTCCCCTTCCGTTCAGTTACTTTCCTAAGGATTTCCGGCTGGAACCCGCTTGACTCGAGAGATTTTGACTTTTATATGATGATTTAGTGATACTTTACTTTCACCAAACTAGGATATGAAATCTAATTTCGCTAAAAACATCTCTACCTAGGTCGCTTACAATTATAAAAAATTGAAAATGTCGACAGCCAACGTCATTCGGAAAATGTAAGTGGCGAAAAAGACTAAATAAATAAAGGTATAAATCGAGGCCTAAGGATCATGGTATACATTTTTAAAGTTATGAGATGATTATTATTCAGTTTCTTCAAGTACATTAGATTATTGTCGAATCGTGATCTGATTCTCAATCTTATCTAGAAATTTAGCATTACCACTAACATTGGTTTGTGTGGTAACTGAAATCATTAAACACCAGGTATAATTTAGATTCTTCAAAATATCTTAAATGATCGAAGATTGTGGAAATATATCGCTATCGTTTTCGCTTTATTGTGTTTAGCTTTGCTTAATGGGAGGTATGTTTCTCGTATGCCACCCTCCTCAAATGATCGATCTAGGTTCTAGATTTCGGCCTCTTGAAATTGATGAACTGGTCCTTAACAAAAGATCTTAGAAGATCGCAGATTGCACATTTAGATTCTAGATCCGGAAATCGAGTGATTTCATTGTCAGTTTAAATGGTAGGCCCTTTTTGTCGAATAATAAGACCAAGTCATGTACACTAGATTACGACAGTTTAAAAAGAAGGAACGGAAGGCCTTCCACTATTATCTAAACTTAAATCTGCATGTTTTCCTGTTTAATTTTTTTCTACTGCTGCCAACGGCAAAGTTACAACCATAAAACTATAAAGCGCATTTAATTTAAAACTAAATCTATTAATCGATTAATCATTAAATGCATGTGCGTTTCACTCATAAAATGTTCTAAAATACACTTATCTCACCCCTTCTTCTCCCTTCTTCTCCTATGTTTTAGCTCCTAAACTAATTAATACTTTTATGAGTTAGGAAATGTAGTGAAACAATAAAACACAAAGGCCAGAGTTTTTTTTAACAAACTTGCCATTTTACTTACACCACTCAACTCTTTTTTGTCCCCTTTCTTCTGACTATAGACTCCTAACACACCCTCACCCTCTACTACTCAACCAAAACTCTTAAAATTTACTGTTTTGGCACTACTGACATCTTTTTTTTCCTTCTCTATTAGATCAGACAAAGAAGACACAACTTAAAACAGTTTCTCTTGCATAGGCAACAGAAATCAGTGCCTAATTAGGGCCTAAACAATAAAAACCTTTTTCACTATGAGGGTTATTTCCTTTCTTCTCCCATTCAAATGATATGAGTTTTTAAATGCGACACCATCCCGTTCATTTGAATGAGTTAACAGCTAGCAATAACTATTTGCGTCTCTTTTTCAAAGTTTCAAACTCGTACACCAGATATTTCCCAAGAGGCTGGAGAAGGCACCAGTTGAAGACAGCTCTTTAATCGTTGTGCGCAGAAAAAATGAGAACGGGATGTGAGATCATTAATAATGCAAAAGAAATCTTCCTGGGCTTTTGAGGCAACATTGACATTTTCCTTACAAGGTCGTTTCGCCAATTTGAACGGGAGTGTAAGATTGTGTCAATGGGCCTGCGGCTACTGGGCTAAAAACAAAAATTGAAGATGGTTGAAAACTTGCCTGGAAACAAAAACCCTGCGGCTCTAGAACCAAGACAAATACAAAATAGTGACCTCATTAACATAATAACGACTTAAAAAACAACCTTTATTGATTGTCAGTGATTATCGATACTGTATAATAGAGCAATGCCCCAACAAATTCAAAGGCTTTAGTCTATATAAGATGAACAACGGTATCTAAAAGAAAAAAAATGATTATGATTAGAATCTTTTTAAATAAAGAAGATCCGTTTCGTTTTCTAAATACAGATTTTGTTGTTCAATGATTTGAAATGTGAATAAAGGTATATATCAGCTCCGGCATAACACTAGGCTCAATATGGGAGGGAGGGGAGGGAGATAAAACCTGCATTAAGTACATACAAATGACCTAGGCCATGCGCGCCACCCAGAGTAAAATGACAGCAAATCATTTCGATATTTTCATTCTTATCTTCGCCAGTTAGGGTTAGATCTAGAACTGTTTCTCTTTTACGCAAAGTTGCATACTATTCAAGTGGCTAGATGATGCTACGAAAGAGAGAGATTATGAGATAATAACAAATGGAGAAGTCACGTATCTGATGTCTTCTGGTATCTTGAAGTTTGTTAAAACAAAAGCAGTATCCAAAGAAATGTTTCAATATTGATACGTTCTGATACAAAACTTAACAACGTTTGTATCTGCTCATTCATTTTATTCCCGCAAACATGTGACAAATTAATGTCTCACGATCAGCCAATCATCAGTCGTCGGCAACTGAAAAGTCTCTCTATCTCTCTTTGATCTCCAAATTTTGAATCAAAAGATATTCATAAACTCTTATAAAATATGGATATTTTCAGAAGATTTTCAAAGTTTGAAAGCTTAGAAAAATGCAATGTTAAAAACATCACCGTCCTGTAATATAAGAATAGCGGAATCCGCCTCATTCGGCACTAGAAATGTGTATTATTATTATGAATTTACCATCTTTGACATTGTAGCGGGCGTTTTTATACTGTACTAAGACCTGTTTACAAGTTTTAGACAACAGGTTTTACGAGCTGGTCATATACATCATGCACCGCCCCACAAAGTTATATACACTAGTTGGCCAAGGTTAATACAGCAGGAAAGTTTCACAGTAGTATTTTAGAACTTTCGATACAATATAAGAAAGTATAATAGAAAAGTATATCGATGAGAAAGGTATTTGTGAGAGTAAGATAGTATCTTATAATATAACAAAAAAAATTGAACTAACATCTAACAACTGCAAATTTCTTTAAAAAGGGCAGTAAAACATAATTAAACTTCTTGTACAAAAGAAAAAAGAAGGCTCACCAATAAGATTTTAGTCACAGCATGAAGCAAAGCTAAAATTTTTGTGAATAAGTGAAACCGACATAAAATCATCCTCCCACATAAATGTTTTTGGTCATATTTTATCTTTTTTTTTCTTTATTCTTTTTCCACCTAAAATTATTTCAATAAAAACCCTTGGAAAAAACCATGGCAAATGATGTGGAAGATTGAGCTCTTGGGAGGGAAAGCACTGGGTGCCACCGAAAAAATCTATGCCAGAAAAACATTCTAGTTGCTACTCCCTTGAGCATAACAGTTTTTTAGTGGTTAAAAGAAGATGCTCTTGTGTTTTTAGATTTTGTCAATCGATCGGAGAGCCAGACATGTCCACAGCCAAATATGAGACAAAATTGTCAGGAATAAAATTACTGTCCACGATTTTGGATGGGTGTGAATAAAGCGCAACATACAGAATTGATACAGCAATAATGTTATATTTATTAATCTTTAA
The DNA here is from genome assembly GCA_019649035.1 of Elysia marginata. NCBI lineage: Eukaryota > Metazoa > Mollusca > Gastropoda > Plakobranchidae > Elysia > Elysia marginata. The sequence continues at coordinate 175,310 of BMAT01010084.1, read as the reverse complement.
AAGCCACTGTCGACAGAAAGAACTAGTGTGCTGAACACGCTATAAATGTTTCCAGACAGCTATTTTTTAATGTTACTTAGAACAGAGAAGCCAAAATCTCAGAAGCACAAACTGAACTTTTCTTTGTGTATATTTGCAGGCGTGATAGAAAAGACAAAATGTTGATAGAATCAAAACGCAATGTCTATCCCATCTAAACTGATGATCACTAAATTTCACCAGTACGTTGAATACTTTTCTAGTTTTGGTTGCAAAGCTATATACTTGCCATACCTTTCACGACAGAGACCTTGCCTTTTCATTGTGGTTAAGAAAAAAGTTTTGCGCGAATAAAAAACGGTTTGAAAATGTAGCTATCATCAAATTATTTCATTGGCTCTCTACCCACTGACTCTCATGACTGCAAAGGCAATTAAAGGCTAAAATTCACCTCATTACATGTAGGAAACATATAATGATACATTAGCTATTGCCACCTTTCGGCACTTGTTTCTTTGCATCTCTTATCAAGATTTGAACAGTTAAAAATATCAAAGAAGTAAAATCTCTCATTTTTATCTTTAGACATAAGATGTGTTGATAGGAGTACTTAAAACTAGTAGCGGTCAGTCTACAAGACTGTCAGTTAAACATCTCTAGCGCTTTGAAATTCTTTAAAAATCCCAACTTAAAAATATTTTTGAGTGAAAATATGATTAAATATTGGTTAAGTGCCTATTATGCTTTTTTCTAAGATGATAATAGGGTTATAATATTGGCAATGGTGCCTTTCGAACTCAACGGTGTCGTAATAATAATTAATAATTTTCTTTACATATGATTTAAGAAACGTCTTTTACGCTAACCAATAATCCAAAAATACTTCCACTTTCATTATGTCGAACACAAGAAGACAAACCAAGTGATGCTAAAAGGCATAGGTAAAAAATTAATGGATAGATGTCCCTTCTGAAAAACTAAAACATCCAATTTGAGTGGGCTTCCTCCTTCCTGCTTAAACGTCATTCAATAAAAGCGAATATTCAAATCTCTCTGCGGAAGAGTGTTCAACAAACTCAATTTTGAAACTAGGAACTGTCACTTCGTGACAAATATTGATGTTACTGTCATTCGATACAAAAGACAGAGTTTTGACAGATACTTTGATTGTTTCAGTGTCAAAACGCATGCCACGGCTTAGATGTAGTGCAGTCGCGTTAGGATAGGAATCAAGATGGGCCACGACTTAGATGTAGTGCAGTTGCGTTAGGATAGGAATCAAGATAGGCCACGACTTAGATGTAGTGCAGACGCGTTAGGATAGGAATCAGGATAAACTGCAGTTTATTTTTTCATGTATTTTTTTCTCCGGTTGTGTATTCTTTTAGTTGGACGCAAATTTTATACTAATGAAACCACTTGAAATGTTTAATGATGATAATATTCTCACTGCAGAAAGTAAGATGAGCACACTTTATTGAATATTTTAGGAATATGACTGTGGTAGGCGTCGCACTAACAAATTGACTACTCAGTAACTCTTGTGATATTTTTTATGAGAGTACTCGATCCTAACCCCATGAATTACAATGTATGCTTAACATGGAAAGAAAATGGGGGAGAGAAAGAGAGAGCTAGGTAAACAAATCAAGGAGAGGCTGTAAGAGAGACGAATACATAGTTAGGGAGAGAGCTTAAGAGAGAGAAAGACAGAAGTTTTAAGCAGGACAGTATTATACCTTTAGTTTTATATTTGAATTAAGTTTCTAGCCGTCAATTTCCGTCTTTTTTCACAGTCGATCTCAGAAAACAAAAAAACCCAACAAACTAATGCTTGTAAACTTCAGTGCAGTAATGGCATCCCGTACTCATAAACAAACAAAATCAATCAGAAACAAACTTTTTGTTGAGTTGAAACAAAATACACAAGAATACATTCAAACAATTCCAGCAGCGATGGGAGCAGAAGCTACGGAAAAATTGAGAGAAGTATATGAAATCACCCACCACGCTAAAAGAAAAAGAAATGCTATTTTTGAAGTTGCATAATAGTCTAGCAGACTTTTACAGACAACAGTGAGGCTTTCTGACGGCACTTTACCTTTATTATGTTCTAAAAAAACAATTGAATACTAATAAATAATTACCATAGGTCTGCTTCATCGCCCGGCTTTTTTTGTTGTAAAAAACGTTGATGCTGTTTTTTAGATTTAAAAAAAGTATTTGATTATACAATTTGAGCATAAAGACACAAAAACAGTATCTACAATTCTGCAAAAAGACTGATAAATCAAAATCAAGTTAGTAGTAAACGGCAAAACTACAGCAAAGTAATTGAACAGGAAAAAAATATAACGTAAAAGATTTCTCGACGGTCAACGCCCGTTTAAGCCATCCCTTCCCCCCAGTTCTGATAGGCTAAACTCATTTTTGGCATGGCATCCAGGTATCTAGAGAAAGACACTCAAGCACGGAAAGCCACGATGGCTATATTCCTCATCTACAACCGCAGGCCAAAAATAACTCTTCACTTTAGGCGGCGCGCGAAATCCTGGGTTAGTAGAATTCATTGACGTGCCAGGGAACTGTATAAAAAAAACCAAGGCTTGATGTTAACGCCCATTAGACAAAGCAATTGCTCTTCAAAATGTTTGGCCGTTTCATTTTTGTATATTGATTTTTTTCGTTCTTTTGATAGAGAAATGAAAAACTATGACTTCTAACACGACAGAAAAAAAAAGATACGGCCTCTCAAATTGTTCACATGTATCGATTGTTCCACTTGTGTAAATCACTTATGTGACATAAATCGCATTCTATTTAAAAAAATGACATTGTACTTTCAAGGGCCCGAAGTAGCAAGCATCGAATAATTTAGTTGCTGAATTAATATAAACGAATGACAAGGCTGTTTAATGAGCCTGGCTTCACTTGATTGAAATGACAAGGATGAAATGAGGTTGATAATCCCTGTGACCCTCGTAAAGTGAGTCCCATTACATTAGATAAACTCATGTACTTCTAGTTTAAAAGGTTGATTGAAAGTTGATGAAAGTCATAACTGGAGTATCTTATCAGTTGATTTACATATCGGTTGCCTTCAGTAACTGAAGGCAAGTATTTTTTTCAGAGGTATGTTTTTAAAAAAACTGAGGTTAAACGTCCAATGTCGGATCAGTAAAGGGCTGTTTAATAAATAGAGGCACGACCGTGATGTACGCCCAATCACATACATTTTTATTACACGCTTAATGAAATTGGTCGGTTAGGGGTGAACGCTTTTTTTTGTGTTATTTTCTTCTTTGGCTTCAAGTTAATCAGTACTATTAACATCTTTTGTATCAGCGTCATCATCATATTTACACAGGCGCAGTCCTTATCATTAGCATCGTTTTTCAAATTTTTCAGATTCTGCTTTTGATCAACAATGGCATCACAATGACCACCCAAAAACCGCAATAATAGTATTTTCTACACTATCTAGTCATCAAGTTTGCCAATGCCCCGTGGTCTCTCCTCCTCTTCATATCCTGCTTTTAAATCCGATAGATAGGCAAAATGTGTTTCTCAGATCTGCAGATCAAATTGAATCCGAGGAGGAAGAGATTGCGTTTAGCTGTCGGGATTCGACCAATTGAGGTCAAAACCCTTGCGGTAAATAGGGGCCAGGAATGAAGCACACACTTGCACTAAGTAGCATTTTTCCCTTTGCTACTTCCGGACATTTTCAGTCAGCTATTTTTTTAAATTCAAAAGGTATTAGTCTTTTTGCATGTGGCCATTTTTTATTTGCGAATTTGTCCTGCACCTGAGTGCAAACTTTTATTAGCTTGGAAAAAATATAAACGTTAGGTGTGATGTAGAATATTTCCGTTCGCCGAATCATCGATTGAAAGACTAAAGACAACAGCTGCTAGGTCTCTCTGATTCCGCTATTAAAATGAATGCACTCTCGCACAATGTATGGAGCTTTTAAAATCGATTTAATATAAAGATTTTCAACGTTTAAAAGTATGGATGACAACTGAACACACTAGCAAAAGACACCAGTTATTTACCGCAGCTTTGTCACTGAACCATTTAATCATAGAAGAATAACGCGATGGTTAATGCTGAAACTAGCTTATTTTTCAATTTTGGATATTGTTTTTCTTGGTTAGGTTTGATTTCAACTTTTTTAAAAGATTCAAACGTAACTGGTTGTTTTTTTGGCATTGATCCTGTCCTTGAATAATTTTTATTTAGAACTGTAAGAACTAAGTTGCGCTTTACCTTTGGACTAAATCAAGATTTCCCTAAAGGCATGACAAAAACCACTAAAGGGCGGCTCTAAAGTAGTCGCACTCAAAACATTAAGAGAGGAAATGTTTTCACAAGATTAATAATGCAAAGGCAATCTCTCTTGTATCTTGTTATAACATTAACATCGTTAGAGAAAGGCCAACCTGTTGAACTGAACGAATGTGTAGTATCAGAAAGGTTAACCAAGTTAACTGAGGTAACTGCAAATATTCAATCCTCGGTACGCATTTCTTAGTTTGGAAATGATATGAGTTGTTTATCATTGAAATCTCCACCTCTACTCGAAGATGATAAATATTACTAGTTAGCCGGGTGTTGAAATCCTGACGTAACAAGGCGTTGTTATTTTTCACAATGCATTTGTGACATTCCGAATGCTGGAAAATGTATATTTTGATTATCAACATTTTGTGGAAAGATACCTAATTTATCTAGATTAAATGACTTTTTTAAGAAATTAAGAATCAATCAACTTTTGCGAGTACTAAGACTACTCAAGAGTTAACATTGGAAAGTCAGTCGCAGAATGGAAATGATAATATGAAAGAATATGATCTTAAGGTCAGAAAAAAGCAAGAGAGAGAGAGAGAAAGAGAGAGAGAGAGAGAGAGAGAG
>BMAT01010084.1:151557-169057 GCA_019649035.1 Elysia marginata | reverse complement strand
CCGTCGACACTTTAGAACTGGTAAGTAACAAGAACGATTAAATGTGTCTGCCGACACCACAGATCTACTAAATAACACCTACGATCATTTTTTTTCTATGGTTGCTATTTTGTCTATCAGAGCAAGATAAGAACGAGAAAACGTAAATCTTTAGAGGTTCTCTATCTAACATAATCATTTAATAAGCCTATTTTAAATGAAATGATATCGAAATAAACTATGAAGAACCAGACCAAAAAATGGTAGTCATAGCTATCAAGCGTCGATGCGTTCCGTTGTCATATAATCTTTGGACTTTATTTGACAATATTCATGACCCTAATACCTTAATAATAGCAACAATTGTTTCAATTGCAAAATGTAAAGGAACGATTAGTTCAAACAGATTGCTTCATCACATGCGATAAAGTCTGAGCTTGAAAACGCTGTGAGATTAATGAATATAAAACGTCACTTCCAAAATAATGATAGTTGAAGTATTTTTTTCCCAATTTTAGAGATAAAAACGTAACCATGAGTAAGAAAATGGTTTAAAAGTCAAATAAAAATCCACAGCTGTTGAGGCAATTTTCAAAATCGATTGGAGAAGTCTCAAAGAGATTGGTTTAAAACTATTACCATGTCAGAAAAAAGCTTGAGGGCTTAAAGGTTATTGCCGTTGTTCTAAAATTATTTCTCATGAATTTTTGTTAGCACATTTTTAATACACAGAATTCTGCTTGTTGCATAAACTAACTGTTCCAGCATAAACTCATTTAATGTACATTTGTTTTTCATTTTTATTGAAGTTCTACATGTTTTCCTTTCCAATTAAAAAAAAACGTTTCTGAGCATGAAAGGAAGTCCTAAGAGTAGATTTTTTAAACCATGCATGGATTTGGTAAATAGTGACTATTACAAAGATTATCAATTCATCCGATAGACATTTTCAAGAAATAACTAGTATGTAATCTGTTATACGTAGGTTTAAGCTGATGATATATACCGTCCTAAAAAGGGAATAGCTTTAAGGAAAAAGTAGATAAAACTATCTGACTGTGAAAAACACTTGGCAGAAACATGGCACAAGAAAACTTGAAATCTGATTTGCAGCGCTTGTATCAAATATCGCAACCAGTCCCAATGGGTTACATGTCGAAATGTTGATATTTCAACACATTTTCTACGATTCAAATGGTTAAACTTCATAAAATTGTTAAAATGTTTAGAACAGATATTGACATTTCTTTTTGTTTGAGTTGCAGGGGGAAAAGACATACGATTGATTGTAAAAGGCGTCTCCTCATATTTCCGATATTCAGCTTGTTTGGAATTTTCGCGAAACATAATTAGAAATCGAAAGAAAATTGTTCACTCTTTACTTGAAGTCTTCTTTTCCCACCTTCAACACAAGGTGTAACAGTGAGGGTAATATAATACAACACATTTTAAACGACAAAAATCGAGTACATCAAACTAGGTTGTGAGGGCATTACTTTTAATTTGAGATTAAAAATTATTTCCTCTGACGGAAGAAAGAAGTGGTTTTTTAACACAGAAAAAAGGTACTCTAACGGTCCCAGAAGCCGAACGCTCGCCCAGATTTGATGCAGCGCTGCCTAGGCACGAGTGGAATCTGAATAAACTCATTTGGAAGGCTCAGTGCAAGCAATGTCGAAGTGCAGACTAAACTAGAGCTATGGTTATTCAACCAAATAAAAAGGAGTATAGCAACACACAAGAAAAATTTCAATATTCATTTTAATACTTCTAGAAAAATTAAACTCAAGATCAACTTTAATTCTTGTACAAGGTTTTCTTGATTAGTAAAACATTTATAGCACACTTTGTACATATTGTGTCACTAACACAACGAGTTTCATAGATAAAGGTAAATAACGAACAAAAAGCAGGGATCGATTGGTAAAGAAGAAGTGAAGAAAAAATCTATCGAAATATGAGATAACAAAATCTTCTTTGAGAATCCAAACTTTTAAAATGTGTTGTTTTTTTTACACTTTACGCAGGCAACTTTTAAAATTCGGCGGTGGGCGCCGAAGGATCATTCTATAAGTCAAAGGTTCGAATCATACTAAGGGCAGACATTTCGGGCATTTCCACTAAAAAAGCCTACTTGTCTCCACTGCTAGCTTCATACCTTTAAAATATTTCAACTTTTAAAATTTGTAGCCATACAGTTTGACAAGAATACCCACCAAACAGTTATTCCTACAAACGTAAATTAGATTTATGGCGTTTTCTTTAATTTGTATGGAAGTAAATTTACTTACCATCTTTATGTAAAGCTGTATACAAAAGTAAAAGAAAAAAAAAAGCAGATTGAAAGCATAAGTAGAGTAAAACGACATTTCCGTACGGTCAGAGTTCAGAACTAGGCAAATTAATGCATCATTTATGATAATAACATTCCATGGTATTTTATAATGTCTTCCAAAAAGTTTTTCTTGTGTCCAAAGCACTGAAAGTTTATATTTTAAAAATCAGTTATATAGCAGTTGGTAAGGTAGCTTACTTAACAAGAGTTATCATCTTTCAATTGATAATGCTGATCTTGCTGAAAAAGCATTTGAATGGTCTGCACCACGCTTGACAACGTATTGATAAGATAAACTGTTTGTTTGTTAAGGTGCGTGTTGGTACAGTTTTTGCTTAAAATGTTTTTCGAGATCCAGAACAATTTTTGCAGAGCTAAGATAGGCAACGTTTTAGAAACATTTTCAATGGCAAGTAATCTTAAGCTGTTAAAAATTCATTTTTTAAAAGTTGGGCTGATCAATATATCGCATTCTCTAATATCAAATGAAACGGTTTCTACAGAATCTCAAAAGCACAGGTTTTAGTAATTTCTTCTCAGCATTTATGAAACTGATTTGTGACATACGTTTTTTGGTGACCGTGAAAACACAAAAGATAGGCGGAGAAAAACTATTAATTAAGCAAAGGCGAAATGTTAGGCTGAGAGTTCAATACAAAGATTTAGAGCCACCAGATCATGTTAATTGATTTGCAGTCTAAAAATAGAGCTATAAAGAGCCTCTTACGTTTTTATGCATATGGATGACATAAACAAACTTTTTTTTGTGTATCCAAGCTTGTCTATGCTAGTTTAAAAACATTATTTTTGTTTGAAAAGCCACACTATGATCATTTCTTTTAATGTGTTATACATAAATCATCGCTTTTTCCCTCTTCCTATGAGACGGCGGTGACCTTCACGTTTGAGAAAACTTGAAAAACAAATAAATTAAAAGGCAAAGAAAAGGGGGGAGAGGGGTAATAAAAGTGATGGTGGAAGAGAAATAGAGTGAGTGATAGGCTAACGAGAAAGCATAAACCCTAGACACCAAATAAATGTAATAAAGATACACAGGACAAAAAGCCGAAAGCAATGCACTATAGACCTACGGAAAGAAAAGACAAATCTTTAGTTTATAGATACAAAGCTTGATAAAACAGGAAGGGATACAACTTTTTGAAGCTTTGTCCTTTATTTGACTCTGTCGGATACCCAGCAACTAGTATTTATAACAAAATTATATTTGAATAAAAGAGTTCCATCATATTCACTTCATAAAAAATCACAGCATCAATAGTCTTGCCCTGAAACCACTTGATAGCTGAACAAGAGCACTGTAATGTTTGAAATGCTGAATAATTTTGTAAGAGTCGAAGAGGTCGGACGCGTACAAAATTTCTTTAAAGTGTGTTGTTGTTGTTGTTGTGGTTGTTAGCTACTTACTTGCTCACCTTGCCTTATTTTGATTATCTGGATAGGTTAGTCTAGAGGCTTAAGAATGCGCATAAAATTAGCTCTCGTTTAGAAAGTTGCATGAGGACATTTAATTATAGAGGTAAGGAGAAGAGAAGTTCGAAGTATCAAGATATTTGGGCAGCAGAGCAGCAACATCACAGCTCTGTCAAGCTTTTCTTAGCCTATGAGGGAATCTTAGCCAGCGTGCCCACAGTTGAGTCAATCAGTAGTAATTGCAAGTTAGGTTTAGTATTTGGCAGACGAGATATCCCTTGAGCGAAAAGTAAACTAGAAGATCAGTTGAGATAAAGTATCCTCTAAATGAACTGAAGAACTGGAGATGGGATAGAGAGTGTAGCCAGTATAAATATAGTATGTATTTTAAATTGTCATAATCCATTTTCTTTTATGTATAAAATTCGGATTACTAAAGCGCGATGAGTTTTAGAAACAAAGTATGTTCCCTTACTATAACCCCATATTGAGAAGCGCTGTCATTTGGAATTGATTTTTTAATTAGCATAAGGTATTGGTCGTGCCACATAGGCCCAAGTTACTGATTTTTAGTTGAATAAGAAATAAAAATTCACACTTTTCGACAACACTATAGTTTCAGCTGAAAACAAATTGAAGTAAGCCAGAAGCCATGATTTTAGGGCATGACCTACTATGTGAAAGTTTTCTGACGCTCAGCTACCGAATTAGTCTTCTATCACTTCCGGCCATGTCATGCGAATATCATTCTTGACATGACATCCGGGATTTTAGAGAGTTGACACTCCAGCACCCGAGGCCCGACCACCTATCGTGTAAGGCTAACCAACAAGGCTTGACGGTGATAACTCTTTAGGGTGTGAAGTCAGCAAAGTACCAGGTAGGAGGTGATCGTGGACAAAACGGGGGTTCAGAGAAAACTACGTCAGGACAATGTACTTTACAAATTATTCTCTATTTGTGTTCGTGTCCAAGCTCAACAACAGTCTCAAAACAAGTTCGACTCGTATGACGTCAACTCTCATTTCAGGAAATAGCTTGTAAAACTAGTTATTGTTTTTCTTAACTTTTTAAATCAACAAAAGTTCATATTACATTTCCACAACACATTGTTAATTTTGTGCAAACCACAAACTTTTGAAAACTCAAGAAATGCATTGTCCAAAATTCTGGTGCCTTGTTTTACGAAAATTTGGGATGTATAACCGTCATAGTAGTGGCAAAAAAAACTGTAGCACAATTGTGAAACTTTTACTTGAAACCTTATAACGTGTTTCACAAAGAAAACATATAATTTACCAGTGTTAGGCCTATTTGCATAAGCTGCTACAATCCCCTGTTCTATTCTACATAGCTCTCCAATGAGCGCCACTGTGAGTAACAGTCAACTCTGTACTCTAGTTTCTTTAAAAACTTTTTTCTGTATTTATGGGAAGTTTAACATTCTGTATTTTCTCCTGCCATGACTGCACTGCAAACATGTGAGCTAAAACAAATATCATGAAAAACTTGATTTCCACTTCACAGAACAATATTATTTATTCCAGCCAGCTCGAGTTCTCAAATATTGATCGTTCCATTTGCGGTTTGCTCCCAATCTAGGGAATTTCACACAATTAACACAAAATTATGGTAGAATGTATTCAAAAGAAAAAAAATTGTGCCTAAATTCATTATAGCGCAGTCAAATTAGCCTCGTTTTGCGTGAGTTAACCAGCATAATGAAAAGGAAAAAAAACGCTGTTAATTTAGATTTGGCCATTTTGCCGTTTGAAAATCAAATTTAAATCACAATTATTATAAGAGAGTGATGGACTAAAACAAAGGAATGACTGAGACAGCCTTACGAATGTATCTTCATTATTTTTTACTTTAAATCAGGCTAGGTATGATTTGTAAATTCTGTCTTGTCAACGTTCACTTGCAGATTGTATTTTTCTAAAAATTTACCTACTTCTTCTATGTCTATGTCCTGAAAAGCAACGAAGTCGACGTCGTCTGCGTACGCTATCTCTCTTGGCAACACTTTTTCAAGTGGAGTCGAAGGTTTGGGCAGGACTGGTCTTATTTCTTAGAGCGTGTTCCAGGTAGATTGTGAACAGGACGGGACTGAGGCTATCCCCTTGTCGGGTGCCGACGTTGCTGAAGAAAGGTTTCTTTTCAGTTGCTCCAATTATTTTTGTATCGATAATGGTGTTGCTCAGAAGAAATCGCATAATTATGTGTTCATCTTCGTTGACAATGTCTTCTAGTATCTTTAACAGGGTTTCTCTGTTATCGTGTCAAAGGCTGCTGACATGTCAATCCCAGCGATCTTGATTGCTATGTTCTCTATGTTGACCTTCGCTGCTAGCCATTTGTGTGTCCATGCGACATCTGACGTACTTCGGTTTGGTCGAAAACCACTTTGACTGTGAGATAGATACTGCTCAACGTGAGGTCTTATTCTTTCCAATACTATGTTAGATAGGGCTTTTCGTATGGTATTTAGGAGCGTTATAGGTCTTAAGTTTTTGGGTGGTCCTTCCGGTTTTCCTGGTTTCGGAATTGCGATTAGCTCCCCTGCGTTAATGTCCAAGTTTTCATGTCTCTCGAATGTTTGGTTTAATATTTTTGCAATTTGTTCGTTTAGTTCTTATATGCCGTATTTTAGTAATTCTGCATGAATTCCATCTTCGCCCGGTGCTCTGTTGTTGTTGAGATTATCAAAGCTCTTCTTGACCTCTTCTTTTGTAAAGGGTTGGTGTAGCTTTCTCGGCGATCCAGTAAATGCCTCGATTTCAGTTGCTGTTTCTGACAGAATTTACAAATCTTTCAAGAGGGGAGGCAAACTGGCAAACCACCAAAAAGGTCGGCACCCTGATAGGAGACCAAGATGATATAGAAAGACGCAAACAACTCTCCTCAGCAGCTCTAGTAAAACGGAAAAACGTCTGGTTAAAAGGAGACAAAATCACAAAAAAAATACAAAACTCAAACTCTTTAAAGCACTGGTGAAGTCAGTTCTTACCTATAACTGCGGAACATGGGCACTTACACAATCACAAGAAAAAAGACTTAATGCGTTCCATAGAAAACAACTAATGAAAGTACTCAACATCAAGTACCCCGTGAAAAAAACAAATTCATCTCTGTAAAATAACTGCAATGAACGCCCTCTCTCAATATTTATTCTTGGAAGTCGTTGGCGCCTTTTCGGTCATATAATGAGACGAGACAGCCAAATTCCCGCTAATCAAGCATAGAGCGGATATTTCGTGACGGAAGGCAGCAAATTCAAAGGACGTCCACTAACAACACTATCTGTCGTCCTCAACCGAGACCTTTCCCGAATCATAAACAGCAACTTGCAACTGAAAAGCAGCCACGATCTAGAGCATCTGAGATCTATAGCACAGCAGAGAGACGAGTGGACCGAGCTTACAGCGAGGATTTGAGAAGCAGCCGAGGCGTCCCAGTCGGAGCACTGAGATGCGAAAGGCCCTAAGTAAAAGTAAGTAAAGGTATGATTTAAACTCTGGACAAAATTTTAACCCCATTTGTAGAGCAGGAGACGTGTCGTTTGTTTATATGAAGGAAAAGGTATTTCCACTATTTCTGCTATGCCCAACCACTATTTGGTCTAGAGGTTTAAAAAGATAGTAATTTAACAAATGCTTAAAACGTCCATTGACACCAAACCATGATTGTCTATAACATCAAAATCACCATAGTCACCATCGACACCATTTCCAGAATCATTCTAAGCACGAATGTGCCAAAATATCAAATAAGGTATGAATTAAAAAGAAATACTCAAGGAAAAATAGAATGAGCAACTGAGTGTCAGAGCGACATAGATAGATAGATATATAGATGGATAAATATATAGATGGATAGATAGATAAATAGATAGATCGGTAGATGGATATATAGATAGATAGTTAGATAGATAGATAGGCATATAGTTAGTTAAATATATACTATAGGTTTTAGAGTAAACCAACATAATTAGTATTGATAGATAGATAGATTGGTAGATGGGCTCAACAAAAGAAAGCAGATTGTTTCTTCAGGTTGTCCTCATCGGAGAAAACAACTTCTAGAACAGTAAAACCGTAACACGACCGAAACGAAACTACTTACATAACAGCTTGCCTGAGGAGTGCCTCGCGGCAGGAGAAGTGTGAAACATAGTGTAGCAAGCCAAAAAGAGAACTGCCCACAGAAAGGACGTTGTCTCGCAAAGTGCATCGTCTATAAGGCCACTGCAAAGATACTAAACAAATGAACAAGAAACATATGGGGACTAACAGAAAACACTTTTAAGACCAGATATATTATACACAAGTCCTGCTTAAAACTAGAGTATAAAAGCTTCTACCAACCTTAGTGAACAGATTAGGGCCCTAAAAGACAAAAACATAGAACACAAAGTAGAACTGTAGATACTAATAAAAAAACTAGACCGCATATGCCAGGGGAAAAGACTTGTCCGTTGTGGCTAGAAGAAAAACTTGTTTTATTAAAAAAACGAGGTTCCCTAAATGTGCGTAAGGAGATTTTTTCGCATTGTGCTTATAAAAGAAATTTTTGGTTAGCGAATGTACCCCAGCCGGCCATGCTGGTAAACACAGGCCAGCCCGACAGCAAAAATCAGCAAAGATCAGTCAGCCATCTGATGAGGGCAGAGGTGCCCGGAAATTATAAGTCGTGGCCCAAAAAATTCGCAGGTTTCTGCACTATCGAAACTCCCCATGGTGACATCGAAGTCTAAGTATAAACAGCAAAATTTCAGCTTCCGTCTAGGCCTAGAATACATTAAACATTTTACTGTGACTCTAACCCCGCACGTTTGGAATTTTAGGAACGTAGACATAAAATAAACTATACCATTGAACATACTAGAAAGGCACTACCATACACTACTAAGACAAAACTATGTAACATCTGCCTCAAAGAAAAGTACGCAATATTAAAAAAAAACCAGGCTCAACAAAAGAAAGCTGATTATTTCCTCAAATTGTCCTCATCTTAGAAGACACTTTCTAGAACACAATAGCCATAAGACCGAAACTAAACGAAACTATTTACATAACAGGTTGCCTGAGGGTGTGCAGGAGACGTTTGAAACTTAGCGTAGTAAGCCAAAAATGTAAGTAAATTTTCAAAAACAGATAATAGCCCTCATTTTCGAAGAACGTTGAGCACTTTTATTATATGTACGTATGCAGTTTTAAATGTAGATAGATAGACAGTTACATAAATATATAGAAAAAATTAGAGGAATAGAGAGCAGAAGAGAGCAAGATCGAGAGATCAACAAGAACGTATAAACTAGATCTAGGCCTGAATTGACAGATAAAGAATGACTCATCTTCTTTCCTTTTTTATCTTGTCTTTTTCATTCCAGATAGGCCTAGATCTAGTTTATACGTTCTTATTTTTGTAAACCATTCTCGTTTTTCATTGATAGTTCTTTTCATTTCTTTTGCTATATATATAAAATTAAAATATGTACCTTACTTGAAAAAAATTGACTTGCTTAACATTCTAAATACCAATGGATTTTTAAATTTCTGCCTTTAAATCACGTGTTTGTTCAATGGACAGGTGTGTACATGTTTCTTTTTTCTGTATTTATTACGATAACAAAATCTAAAATGTATCCCATTCATTTAAGGTGATTTTAGTCTATGGAGTCTTTTCTGTTTTTTTTTACCATCGTATTCAGTCACATTTTTTCTCCCTTTTTTTTCCATGTACCTGGTTTTTGTTTCAATCTAGGTATCGGTGTGCCTTTCGTCTGTCGATATTTTTTATAGTTTCAAGTTTATTCAGTCAATACAAAGTTCAATTAGTACATGTATTGAAAATAAACACTACAATTCCCACACACCTTTCTGCCTTATTTTTTCCATGGTCATCTGTTTATATTTTTCTTAAAATCAATAAATACTTCGCCTTTTATTTGTCTCCATTCTATCATTGGGGAAAAGACCCAAAAGCTAGACATCTTGTGGGCGCTATGTAGGAAATCCACTGACGCATCTTCATAAAATCTTCTTCCAGCCTAGCCCCATCACTACCACAAAGCCTGTTACTCTTGACAAGGTTATTTAATCCCCGTTTTCATGTAGCCGGATATTTTGAAAGTTAGAGCTCTTTACTCAAAATCAATACATGAATTACTCTTTTTTACACCAATCTTGTTGGCTATTGAAACAAGCTAAATAAGATTTTCCGACTCAACGTAAAAAATAGTGCTTTTGCTCGGAAATAGCCTCTGAGGACAGAGACTGCACACATGCATTGGATGCAGATATAGGCAAGCAGAGACAGACAAAGAAACAAACGATCCTACATAAGCGAGATACTAGACAGATATACAAGAGAATGATTGTAAAGGCGAGAGAGAAACCAAATAAAACGGTAATCGAATACATGACAGTTTCGGTAGTTTTAGAAGAATCTAAAAACTACAGATATTTTTGACATATGGCTATCAGCAGATTATATGTACCTACAACAGTTTGTTTGTAATCAGCATGGCGTATAGATCTAAGCTAAAACGGAATACGCCTTAGCTTAAAGTCTCAATGGAAGCGAGCTTCATTTTTATAGTGAAAGTTAATGTAAAGCTAAGGCACTTTGTTTTAATTAATATGGATATGCATGGTTTTGTTGACTTTTGACCCTTTCCTTTACCACCACAGATATCTAGAGATGGAAATTTTAAAAGTGAGAGGAAGTTCAAAGAAAAGAATTAATGCCAAATGATACGAAAGTATCACAACAAAAAAGTTTCCTGCGCTAAATCCACTTTTTATGGCAGTATAGTTTACAATACATAGTTCATTATTATTGTCATGTTCCAGACATTTGCAAATGCCCTCATTTTAAGTTTAACTTCTCTCGTCACTATAAGATTTAAAAAAAAAGTGAACGTTAGCCTAGCTGGTGTGGCCACGAAAAGGTGAGCTACCTCAAGCCTAAGCCAAGCCTGGATGAGGCTTAGAAAGCGAGATCTTAGGAAATTTAAAACCTGAGGAGAGGTCAAACGTTAAACTAGTAAATCTAGGAAATCTAAATGCAGTCTCGAACTCGCTGTCAGCTAGAAAGCAGACAACTGCAAAGCTGTTATAGAGTAACAGTCATTAGACGAAGGTTCGTAATATTACATTTCTACAGGTTAGGTATTTTGTTGTTAAAATATAGTCTCACACATTATTAGATTTTTATGATAATTGCAACTGACAAAAGCATATTATTTTGGTAACTTCTAGTCAAATCTTGAGTATTTGTAAAGCTTGCTAAAACGTAACTATATGACTAACATTTTGTTGAATGATTACTTTTGATGTAATTTATATATATATAGTGACAATTATTTTTATACATTCAATATACTGGAACTGTTAATCTAGCCAGTTAATTTGATGTATTTTGTATGCGGAATGTACACCTTGCATATTTGTGATTTAGATGATTTGATCTCACCTTCTTAATCACTTTTCTTTGCAGGGTCCATATAAAATAACCTTGGCAGATGAAACCTTTTTTGGGAGAATAATATAATTATTTGAGTTTATACCTTGGTCTCATACTTTCAAATTTCATACTACAATGTTCCTGTCCAGGACAATGGAATTGATCTATCAAACTAAAATGGATTAGAACAAAGTAAAACATGATGATCAAATCGAAGCTAAAGGCTTTTCAATCTTGTTTCAAAATTTACATTGCTGTTTGTACCGTTTTGTATAAAATCTCTATATCAGTCCCGCTCTGCCTGTTTGTCTGTTCCACCCATTCCATTCCTCGCTTTTTCTCACTATTTCTCTCTGTCTCTCGCTCAGTCACTCTGTCTCTCTGCCTTTTTCTTTTTATGCCTCTTTCTTTCTTCTGTTTCTCTCACATTTTATATATCTAGTGTTTTTACTAAGTAGAGCAAGAAACCTAATATCTCCTAAAGCTGAAGCTGGCTTATCTCCCTTGTAGGAGACCCGAGCCTTATCCTTCCTAAATCAAATTACTAAAGTGACAATGTGACAATCTCACCAAAAAGTAGTGTACTAAGCCAATGGTCTTAATCACACCTCCAAATTGCTTTAAGCTGTAGATCAGCTATCTTGAAAGCAAAGTCTGGTCATTTTAGTGTGATAAAAACAGCCCGTGATGGGTACAAAAAAGCTTTTACCCTGCGACCCTTTTGTTTGAGAGTGTCTTTGGGAGCTTCTTATAATGCAGATTTAGTGGTATATTAAGAGTTTGGCATACTTGAAAAAAAATGTTTGAAAACAAAAGCCAAAGAGTTACGATTTTCGATCTAGCTTTAGTTTTCTTTAAAAAATAGGTCTTTCATTGTATTAGTTATAGTGGGGTTTTTCCGCTACGCAGTCCATGTTCTCTCTGCGTTTTTTAACTTCATGCTCCCCATTTTTCTATACCTCTCCTAAAAACATTCCCACACTATCTTCCAGTTCACACTTTCTCTCCTCCCATGCAATCCTCACTACTGTTCTCTCCCTACACTCATACATTAAAAACTCCTATCACATTAAACAAAGATATATTTCTTATGTGTAACGCTATCTTTAAAATACGGTTAAATAGGACTGGAATATTAATATATGGAAGTTGTAACAAAGTGCAATGAACTTTTTATTATTTCGAGTCCGCAAAGTTAAAATAATCGATTGCTAATTTTGAGATCTGGACCCATAAAAAGTATCATCTATTTTAAGTCAAATTTTTGCAAAATTGTATTTTAAGATTTTTTTTAGTTAATCAGAATTTGATTTTCCACAACAAAATGCGTTATCTATTTATACTGCTACTTTTGCTTTTAAGATAGTTGGTGTTCTAAAAATTAAGTTTACACAGCTTAAATTATAAAGATACAAAATGCTAAAAGAATAGAAAAGGTCAATCTATAAATCACTAGCATGGAAGTTAGTCATATTTTTAAATTAAATTTTCATTTCTTACTTTATAAGAGATACTTGTAGTTATAGTAATTTTAAAATGTAGATCCCATTGGTATGGTTACATTAAATTTTTTATATAGGACTTGACCAGTTACATAATAAAAACATTTCCGAAGACTGTATCTCCCTGTTTAACACAGGGCTCGTCTTCTGCAGTTTCACTCCTAATTCACTCCTAATGAACACCGTCTTCGTAACGCTCCTTCTGTAACAGCGCGACCCATCTTATCGGCACACGTTGTCATTCTCCAGGGTGAGCATCCGATATCTGGTATTTATGCCCCATCTTGTGTTAAGATTACTCAAGAAAAATACGTTGAGATTATATATTAAACTTTCATTTTGCCGAAGAGGTTTATTCCGAGTAATGATTGTCAATTTGGCATACTGCAGTTGTTTGACCTAATATAATGTTAAACTTGTTTGTTATAACACTTTGGGAGCTGATACAAAGGTATGATTATCTGAATTTAATTATGAGAACGAAACGAAAGCAACCTATTTCATAAGCAGGCCTCCATAGCAAGGTGTCCATTTTCTCTGCCATCTCTTAATGATTTAAATGCATTCTATTTAAGATATTTTTAATCTCTATATTTATAGTATAGTTGCTACCGAGATCTAGATCTTGATTGGCTTATGGCTGGCAGCAACAACAGCTCTGGCGGAGAGACACGGAGTATAACCCAGATATTTGTTCTCAAATTCATTTGCGGACACTAGTGTATTTGAGAAAGGAGTGTTCTAGCATTCTGTTTCAGAGCAATAATCAAGGTTTACAAAAATTGTTTAGAATTAATATGAACAATTGTCTAAATTGCCCATTTTTTGTTATATTAGATGTACTGAGACAACATGTAAGCGGAATCTATGTCAGTGACTAAATTTGAGGCATTTTCTGTTTAGATTACTCTAAATTTCATTTCAGGTAGCAGACAGGGACAGCATAGTTCGCCACAAAGGGTTAAATTAGCTGGCAATGTCAACATGTTGGTGGTGATTCAACTAGAAATCTCTACCGAGACATGGGCACGAAAACCACCCATCCTCTTTCTCTCTTCGATTTTTGCATAAAAATTCTAGGCTGCAGGATATCAGCATAAGAACACATAGTTCTTGGTTTTTTTTCTTTTATGGAGCAAAGGTAGTGGCTTTAAAACTGTGAACCCAAACTAACAGTTAAAAGACACTTCGCGATGTTATATGGAAAGCATATTGATGGTATTACATTGAGTGAGTGAGTAAGAGAGAGACAGAGAGTGAGAGAGACATAGACAGATAAAGGCAGAGTAAGATACTGGCGAAAAAGTCTACGAACACGGGGCATCGTAGAATGCCTGGAACTATAGCTATAACAGGCAGCATTGTGCAGATCAAACATGCAGCTTAAGTATTGTAGGATTCGAAGGAAAAGGTGATGTCAATACCATATCAAAGTTTCCTACAAACCTATATTCATTCTTTAAACTGAACTTAAATTCATGCGCAAATATTATAACCATTTCACTGAAAAAAGATGGAATCGATACGATTATAGCCTCTCTTTCAGGAGAATTATATGCCCTTGTAAAGCGTGGATAGTGTTATCTAAACTGAATGACTGTCTTTCAATTAACGAGGGACTCTCTCATTCAATTTAATAGAGAAAACAAGTCTCCTGGGCACATGAAGTGGTTATTTAAATCTATCGATCACCATTATAACGAACGGAGTATAAGAATTATCTGTAGTTCATAAAGGAAATAAACATAAAACAAGAGTTAGTGAGGACTAAAAAATTGTATCGAAGTAAAAAAAGATCCATGTAGGAAAGAGAGATGAACGAGGAAAGAAAACAGATAGTATTCAAACAAGACAGAGAAGTTTGTAAAAGCAAAGGAGATTAAAAGGAGAGGTTATAAAAAGCGAGAAAAACAGGTTCATGGATGTAAAATACGTTCGCTTAACTGTTACCATAATGTTCTAATTAACGAAAAATGACTCTATTAAACGTTAACCTATGGCCCCCCAAAACAGGAAGATTATGCAAGCTTTTAGCTACCAACATATTTGCGATAACGTAACTGCAGAAACTATAACGTTAAAGAACGAAAACCTGTAAAAATCTGCATTAGTAGCAAACTATAACCATGCAAAAAAAATTATTATGAAAAAGAGCATGACTTGTACACTTCAATGAGCAATCGAATTTCTGTTTAGTTTATGAACTGTTTCACAAAGCATTCTGTTGTAAGGCAATAAATCATTCTGGCATCACGCCCTTGAGTTGCAACATAAGTTTAGGTCTTTAATACCTCACCATTGTAAATCATTGATGACGCACACTTTCAAGTCAATGATACCTCACAATTTTAGATAATTGGTACCTTACAGCTTTTGGTCATCAATACCTCATAATTTTAGGTAAATGATACCTTACAATTGTAAGGCATTGCTTTGCGAAGGCACTAACTGTCACTTGGTTTGAAACTTCAACCTTTTTCTAAAAATCACGTCAGGAAAGCATACCAAGCAATGTTACAAGTTTCTTACAAAAATTAAGTTTTTTTCCGCGTACATTACAACTAAGAGAATTGAGTAGTTAAAAAGAGTTTCTTGACAATTTTATGATAAGCACAAGATTGGTTTATTTTTTCTCAAAGATTTTAAACCATGTTAGTGTAAAATAGACTCTATTTATATTTGCAATCTTCGAATTAAAAAAAAACCCAACTTTTTAACAGCTCAAAGAAACGATTCATCTGATGCGTTTGCCACTTAAGGTAAAGTGTTTTACAATATTATCAGCAATACTTTTTCTCTTTCACATCTTAGAGTCTAAAACAAAAAAACTAAGTCGAAGAGGTAAGCTATCTTAAGAAGGCTTTTAGACTCAAATGACATTCAGTGGTTCAACTAAGCTACTTGCCTGAATATTTCACATAACAGAAAAACCATCACGTCGCGTTCATAACTTTTTTCTAGGAACTAAAAAAATTTTTGCTTTAAATTATTGTAATCCGATTGGTAAAAATAGTTCAGTGCTCAGCAGTATGATTGTTCACTTTGTTGAAAATACCTATTATTAAGTTCATCTGTGTCTCTGTCTGGCTCTGTCTGGCTCTCTCTGTCCGATGCTTTATTTAACTATTTTTTTTCGTCTTCCTGTTTTACGCTAGAAATTAAACACTGTGACTTCGTTTTATATAAAATTGGACCGTTTATTGAAGTAAAAAAAAAAGCATTTGGTACAAATCCCTTTCCTTTTTTACAATCTTTTTGATATTTCTGTCGATGCTGTTACTCCTTTATCATTGAGTGTCTATTATTCTCGGCTCATCATACAGTTTCCTTATCTTCTTTAGCTTTTATGTATTTTATCTCACTCTCTCTGCCTGCCTGTCTCTCTCTTTTATCTGCCTGTTTAGCCCTGTCTCTATTTTACTCTTTCTTTCACCCGCTCTCTCTATCTGTCTGCCTGTCGGTCTGCCTGTCTGTCTGTCTGTCTCTCTTTCTATCTCTCCCCTGCTTGTATGTGTCCCTATCTGTTCTAAATAATGCTTCACCCTCGTTGCTACCAGCGTACTGTAACTCAACTGTCCTGAACTCTTCCATACGCCACCTCCACCTTTTTTCGTTTCTGTGAAAGCCAAACTGACCGTGTACCGAGTCTCCCGCGGCCAAAAGCCGCCAACTTCCTAAATAAATAACATTAGGAACTCACCTCTTTTAGACGGGCTCCATATTGAGGCGAGAACACTGGGCAGCAGGCTAAAAAGACCTTTTGTCTCGTCGCTTTTACTTCTCTCCTAAATTCAATTTTGGCCACGCATTATGTCCTCTTCTCGTTTCTCTGGCTAGAAACCCTTTTCTCGCATGAGCAATGCAAAGAGAGTTAAAGCCTTTTCACTGACACTTTTTTGCCAGAGTTTTTTTCATTTTAATGAACAGTAAAGCAATGTTTAGAAAGTGCCGTACAGCTTTCGTTTCTTCTTTAGTTTTAAATAGTAAACGAAATATTTAATTATTCCTTTACACGTTAACTCATATATAAAAATTGACCTTGAATTGCAATTCTTTTTGAAAGGTAGCACCATTACCAATAACTAATTTAATGCAGCATTGTTTCTAGATTCCAGCCAGGAGAAAAAAAGTATTTAGTGTTGTTTTAGAAAATTTGTTTCAATTTCCTTCAGTACGATGTGTAGGGTTCCCACGAAATGCGTATTTAGAGGTTTGAAATTCTCTGCATTATTTCAAGGCCAAGTTTTTAAGAACTGTTTATAAAGAATTTTTTATATGTCTCTATAAGGTTCCGAGTTCTTGATCTTGAAAAACAATAAATACGAGAACCCCATTTAAAAAAAAAATTAAAAATCGAACGTAAAGTTTTCGTATTCTGTAAGACAAAATACATTACCATGATTTAACAACCCTAAAAACATATTTTTCGATGGTCTCGTGGGTGATTATAATAAAACCTCTCAGACATTTTCAAATTATACAAAGAAAGAGTTAAAAAAATTGACCGAGTACTCCTCTCTGCCGGCATAGCATGAAGAACGCTTTACATTACATATCTTATCAGCAAATAGTTGACCATCTAAAAATATAATATTAGTTATAGCAGTAGCACTAGTCGTTGTAGTAGTAGTAGTAATTGTAGTTGTAGTAGTCGTAAAAGTGATAGTCGTAGTAGTGGTAGTAGTAGTAGTAGTAGTAGTAGTAGTGGTAGTAGTAGTAGTAGTAATAGTAGGAGTTGTAGTAGTAGCTGCATTAGTAGCAGCAGCAGCAGTAGTAGTAGTAG
>BMAT01010084.1:138050-151411 GCA_019649035.1 Elysia marginata | reverse complement strand
GTAGTAGTAGTAGCAGCAGCAGTAGTAGAAGTTTTTGGCACATAGGCGTATTCTAAACACAGCCATCCCCATCCTTTTGAAGATTCATGTTAAGAAAAAAATGCATTGATTGAAACCTGATGGTTCATTTGACATAAATTTGTTTTACAAACATTGAGGAAATCAAAACTCCTATAGCTTTACGTTTAACTTTAATTAAAGATATAGGTTTTCAGTGAAATTACAAAAATTGAGTCAGAAACATGTCCTTTGCAGCAGTTACAATTGCTTTATGAATGAATTCACAATCTTAATTAGGTTAAGAGACGCACGTACATTTGAGGAGGAGGATTTTTAAGCCTTCCCAGATTTTATACGATACTGCACTTCGTGTAACCAAGGTTATGTGAAAAAAATCCAAAGCTTGTGGTAGTTTTTTATTCCCTGTTATTTCTGAATCTACCCATTTTGTGGACTTCAAATCATGAAAAGATATAAACCTTTTTCAAATGTATGCGAACTTTCTAGCGGCTTGTTGATCACTGAAATAGCGCTTTCAAACTTGGGAATCGAAATTCGTGCAAGATTACCCTGTGCTGAATCCTCCTTCATAAATCTTATTTGGTACGGTTCTTAAATATATACAAAAAGAGATCTTATACAGAATCTAAAAACATTGGGCGAAACGTTATTTTTTTATTGCTAAAAGAAAAAAAATATAGAATCACTCAAGCATCAATTACCTCGTTGTTATAAGAAATAAGCTGAACGTTTTATATTTTACCAATTGAGCATTCAAACAAATCGATGCACCCTTGTTCAACTCACTAGGATGGTCTAATGAAGTGAAAATCTTGAATCTCTTTGCTTTAGCGTATGAGTCTATGATCTGCGCTTAACAGTTAAGTATTGATTAAGATGACCTAACGCAAAACGTGGACTGAAATAAGAGTGTAAGTTAATCAAACTAATGGAGCAACATATATGATCAATATGTTCAACCGGCTAAAGTAAGAGTGCGTAGAAATTTTGGGTTTTTTAAAATAGGGGACGAGGTCCCTAAACCAATTTTGTGTCTATTTTCTCTGTAAAAAACCGGCTCTGTGGCCTAGCGCTAAGACACTCGCTCAGAGATCGGGAGGTGTGTGGTTCGATCCAGGCCCGAGTCAAACCAAGGACTTTAAAATTGGTATAAACAGCTGATTCGCCTAGTGTCTGGCATTATGGATTTAGTGCTAAATCAGGTCGGCCCGGTGTCAGGATAATGTGACAGGGTGTGGTAAACGCAAAAGCTCCTTAGATCACAGTGTGGCCACACGCTTTCAATTGTCCCCAGTGCCGTCTCTGATATAACCTCGAAGTTGACTGGGACGTAAAAATTTCAAACAACCAACCTACCTCTATCAATAAATGGGATCAGAAGAGATCAGTATGCCCTCCTCCCCCGCGCAAGTGTTTAGGGTCACTTAAACATGTTTCGACATAATGGTTAGATATTTTACAGCACATAGTAAGCCCCAAAGAAAACAAGATCTGAAAATAGCAAACGTCTTGAAATTTTTAAGTGTAATGCTTTTAACAAGATCTTAGGAAATTTTCCACTCGATGCATTGGTAAAAATACTAACATTAGATAATCATGATTTAATGTGTTTTTCTTTTTTTTTCCTCTCTCATCGTATTTTACAGAGTTTTTTTCTTGATTAATCTCCAGCCTGATCTTTATCTATTCTGCTTCTTTATATCATTCTCTCCGTTCTTTTTTACTCCTCTTTGTATCCATTTGTCTCAATCGTTTACTATTCTCGATCTGTAACACTTATCCTTTTGGATTTTTAGAATTTCCAATCTTGTTTACGCCTTTTTTCGAGTTTGTTTATCTGAGATCCTTAAGCATGTCTGCCATTCATAATCTTTTATCTTTGTTTAGTTGGTCTGAATCTTGACATTTAGATCTACATTTTAGTATTTCAAAATTTAGAAAATACCAATAGGTAATAATAATCCTTCTCATTTATATTCTGTGGAGCAACTGAAAACACGGTTCTGGAAATGAAAAGTTATTCATTGAATAATTTGGGTTTTGTCTTCGACCAATATCTGACATTTGACCTACGTATTGACAGCTGTGTAAATAAAGCAAACATATTGATGGATATCATCTCCAGATCCAAGTTTTGCTGTTCGGATGGGTTTTTTCTTTCCCTGTATACATCTATCATTAGAAATATTTTTGTGTATGGAAATTGTATTTGGTATCCCGTGTAAAAATATAATCTTCATTATATTGAAAATGTTAAAAGACGAAGCAGCTAAACTTTATACGGGAATTTTGAAAATGTATGCTAGTAGATGAATTTCAAGTTGCCCAGTCTCAAGTATGGAATGATGCGAGGCGATCTAACTGAACTGTAAAAATTAACAAACTTGAGGATTAAAGGCATCATATTTTTTACGTCTTCTTACTTTACATTTACCAAACGAGTCTTTTAAAAAATAACGTAGCCGCAAAACAACCATGAGACATCATTGGTTTAATCAGAGAACCCTACAAGTTTGGATTAAATTAAAAATGAGACGAAGAATACGTCATACCTAAATATGTTTAAATCATGTTCACCGAGAAATCATGTCTCTCAAAAATATGGTTTTGATTAATTTTTCCTTTCGTGAGTTTAAAGTAGAATCATGATATTCTTTGTATTAATAGCCTATGATATAATATTAGTACATTGTGTAATACAAATGGGCGTAAAATTCGCTAGTCTTCAAGAATGAGTTTAACGACAAACCTTTTCAAGTCGTTTGTCAAAAATTATAACCTGAAAATGTTAGTCTTTCCTTCGTTTCATTTATTTTAAATTGAGCAAAGAGTCTTATAGTTCCTTTAGAAAGTTTTAACAATACCAAGTAGTTTTTTACGCTTTAGAGAACAGCGATGAACGAATCGGCGTGAGACAATTAAAGCTTGAATTGCTACAATTAATCAATATTTTAAGAGTATGAGTGAAAAAAATTCAAAATAGGAAAAGTCTTTTTTGCATAGTTCATTTTAATGACAAATTGATATTCAAGAGGATGAAAAAAAGTATACAAAAAGTTAAATGATATCATTGTTTATATTCCATAATACTCAGCTATGTACAAAAAACATTCAAAATCGGAATACCATTTTGAAAAAAAAACTTCTTTAAACTTCGAATTACATAAACTTACGTTTATCTGTTGTTTTTTTTTTCTAAAGAAAATAAAACAGAAAGAAAGGCATTATGATTTAAGCGCCATGTACGGTAACAAAATGATAGTTATCAGGAAAACAAAGCTCGTAAAACTCAGGAACAGCAACCGGTCTATTGTTTCGGCAACTTTTGCCCAGGTAATTGTCTCCCTTTCATCAACATTAGATGGCATTGAGGCGAAACTCCTTGCCAACAGTTCGGAGGTTCCGTTTTGACCTCCCCTCAGCTGTGAGCCCATATAGCCGTGTTTTGATGGAGACCTGGTATCTGATGGCGGTGACTGTTGGTTCAGCTGATGACCCTTTGCAGACATGTAGTCAGCGTCTGTGAGCGTTGTCGCAGGCGTGTTCAGCACTGGACGAACTTTGCTGGACATCTCTTTTGAATGGTGCCCAAGACGCAAGAAGCGTCGCGCAACTCTAGGTAAAGATGCGAAAATGGTTAAGTCAACAATATTAAATAATGTCAAGAGATACTGCCCTGGCAAAAGTTGAGCATCGGCAACGGTTACAGCGGTTTATGAATTTTAAAATATCTAGAAGTCTAAAGGGTTAATGGCAATCATTCACAAAATAGTTATACTGTTGGCGCCTCTCCGGTTATATAATTATTTAAAAGAAGAACCTTTTTGCCGTATCTCTGTGTACACTAACAAGTATGTAAATAGAGTAGGAGGCTGCTATTTAGTCCATAATTTTCATGTGTGAACTATCTCTTTATTCCCATCTCTCTCTCTCTCTCTCTCTCTCTCTCTATATATATATATATATATATATATATATATATATATCTTAAACGTGGATTGTTTTTTTTTTCCACCTTTTCCCCTCACACGCACATCCTATTTATTTCTTTTTTTTGTGAAAACTCTTTTCTCAGACTGTTTTCAGATATTATTTGTTTTAGCGCTATAAATGAAACGCTAAAACTGACTGCTATTAAACAATATCGAAGTTTCAATGACTAGGAATCATTTATACATTCTAAAAATATTTTGTATCTTTGCCTCTAATCTAGAGAAAGAGAATGTCAAACAGGTTTCGCACCTTGTAAAAGCTTCTATTCTTGGTCCCACTGGCGTTTCTTCGCTGGTGTGGTGTAGATTCAGCACAACTACAGAAAGAACAACGCCAAACGCTGTAACTGCTAGCAAGATCGTCAAATAGACGGCTAGAAGAGACACCTGAAAAAATCCGAATTTAACAACAGTAAGGAAGATATATTTTATAAAATAAATGCTTTTCTTTAAAAAGGCATTCTTCATATATATATTTATAAAAGTAGTAAACGTCAAACTTTAAAAAAATTGATATTAACCCGTTCCAATCAGGATAATTACTTTTCTATTAGTAAAGATACCTATAAATTTGAATACATTCTGAACATTTTATGAAGGTATACCTGCGTTGAGGTTTTCGGCATGTTGTCAGCTATAATTGTAAGGTAGACAGCGTAGGCGAGCAACACAGTCATGCTCATTCCGATCTTCTCCCCGGCATCAGCAGGCAGGTAGAACACCAGGGATGCAGTCAGCGACAGGAACAGGACGGGTATGATGATGTTCATCACATAATACGTCCTCAGTCGCTTTAGCTTAAGTACAAACTGAAACCTGGTCACATCTGGATTGATGCAATAACACAGCAAAATGTCTCTTGGACTTCCGAAACGTAAAATAAGGCTTTTGAAACGGCAATCGTACAAGTCAGCAACAATTCCTATTTTATTGAAATAATTAAAATAAAATTCAATGAACATTCTGAGAGTTTGTTTTTCTGGCATTTATCGAGTGCAATGTTAGCAAAATAAAGTAAGGGTTTTGTACGTTTGACGAAAGGAAACAAAACGTGATCCCTAGAAAAGATTTGTTGTTGGTCAAGCTTTTTTTACATTGACTTAAAGTGAGAAAATCAAAACATTTTATAGGAATGAGATTCTTTTTTTTCACAAGGCATTAGAAAAAATTACAGTAATTTTTTTCGTTTCACTGAAAATTACGAGTATTTGCACTTATAATTATGACTGGTTCAGATATGTTTGAGATAGTTTATCTCATTTTTTGCAGAAAAAGATACTTCTTTAAATTAATTTGCAACTAGATACTTAGAGGTATTTTGCTTTCTTTTACCATAGGTGTCTTTTTCGACTGACTGAGTGTTAAATGAAGTTTCTCTCGTTCAATTCCGCTAGTGGTGTCTAGTTTCCTTACCTCCTGCACTAGTGAGGTCCTCTAATGTTATGCTCTGTAATTCCCAGGATCCGCCCGGGCTGTACGAGATCCAGGTCACACCGGTAACAACATTGAGGCTACTATGAGTTCGAAGAGCCTGCACTTTGATGTCCCGATAGGTCGACATCTTCCCCGATATTATAATGCTGGCCACAATAATTGTCGATGATGGTTTAGATTATGATAGTGATAATGATAATGATGATGATGATGATGGTGGTGGTAGTGGTAAATAATGATGATGATATTATGAAAATATGAAAGTATGAAAATCATAATGTTTATACTCCAACATGTAACATTAACACAATTATGATGATAATTGTGTTGATGATAAGTTAACGACAGATTAAGTCGACAGATGCAAGTTTTTTTTTTAATTCCGTTAACTTTGCAGTAATCCATGTTCTTGTATAAAATATATTTTAAATTGCCCATGATTTTGTTTACTTTGCATTCTTTCATTTTACCTGTGCCCCAAATTTCCTTAACCTTATATATCCATGTATATGTATACCCAACAGAAATGTTCCTGTGGATTTATGCAGTTTAATTCATATGGTGTTATCGTATCTTATGTTATCAAGGAACACTTTTTATTGCAACTATAGTTTTTCAATTTATGACATAAAAGATGATGAAGACATTTCAAAAACATTTATTGATTATTCTCCCCTTAAAAATTACACAGTAGTTGTTTAAAAAGTTCATAATTCCTTTCCAAATTCATGTATTAAAATCGGCTCTGATACTCCAAACCAATTCTATTGCTCCCTGATACCAAAAAGAACGATTCTTTTTTTCATCTAACATTTGGCAAATTCTACCCATACAACGAATATAAAAGTAAGAAAAAAAACATTGATTTTTTGTTTTTAGTAACTTCCAATAGGTACCAAAATTTAATTCCTAAATTTTTAGGAGAAGCTTTGAAAATAAAATCTACACGTGCTTTTGATAAGTTTCTCGACGATAAAACGTCATTTTTGTCATATGAAGCAACTATGATTAACCTTACTTTTGTTAATATTGAAAGTTTTTTGTTGAAAGGGTAAAAATATGTGTTTTACTTGCATATTTGAGTATCAAAAGGGTAGTAGGTGACGTCCATATCACAGCTGGTTTGGAAAATGAAGGTAGGAACCCAGGTCACCACACCTGTATGCCGGACCCTTACTGGCATTTCCTTGTATCCTGGCCTTTTCTGAATGATAAATGCATTGAAACGATCCACTAAAGACATTGACAACTAGCCCCTAGTCAAGATAAAATTAATAAACAGTTAGATACGAACATGCAGTATTGAAGTGAATCACAAAAATACCTCTTCAAAATTTAAAAATTTTGCTTAAGAATATTGTTGAGTTTTGGATCATGCGAGGAGGGCTTTCGTTATTTTTTTTCTTGATGAAGGCCGATATCTATTCTTTCCTATCTACCCGGACGTCTGTTATTAAATAAAAACTATGAGAGGAGTTATTGTATACTCTTTAAGGGACTTTTCGATACCAACTGCCTACTTTAACAACGAGAGTCGAAAACAATGCATAGTTTGGTCTTTGGTAATGTCTAAATCTGTAAAGCAATGCGCCATACCAATATTAAAACAAAAAAGTCACTATGTGCATGATTTCTCATTTATTTGGCACAATTAGCGCGGAGGATAAAGAATGGCTCCTCGATCTATTCTTAGTTGGATTTTTGTTTATACGATGTCGATACAAGGATTGCACCATCAGTAGCAGAAATTTGTTTTTAAATTTCCTCTGTGTAAATAATTTATTTAAGTCACTTATGCAACGGGAAGCTTTTTGCCCACTAAACCATTCGTTTTCGGCCTAAAAATCTAATTTATAGCAAGGCCCTTTACAAAAGATAGACGCCATGTTCACCAAAAACTCTGACAATAGAGCTTGGGCTTATAATTTCCATTTATTTGTCGGTATATATTTAAACGAATTGACTGCTGATGAAAATGACCAAGACCAGCTAAAGATCATGTAATAGCAAACTCGAATTTAAAAGCATTCAAGAGCTCTAGGTTAAGCCTGAGATATCCATAGCTTAGCAACATAGAGACCAACATTGTTATACCTAACTAAAAACAGATCTCGATTTCAACCTATTCCTACACATTTAGAAGGCAACAAAACCATATAAGGTCATAGTATCCAAAATTAAATGTTTGTGTTTTTAAGATTTTTCTACAGTACAGGTTGTGAAGAGGGAGAGAGGGGCAGAAAGATACGCACATGTAAAGACAAAAAGAAGAGGGAAGGGGGATATGGATAGATATTTGAAGAGAAATAGAGTGATAACTTAACGGAAAAGCATAATTATTTTTCAGACATCAAAAGGAGGAAGTGGAATAAAAAATCACACGATAAAATACCGAGACATTAAGAAGATAAACTTACGGAAAGAAGAAGACAAAACGATATACAGTTATAGTTGTATATTTATAGCTAGTAAATGCAATGTATGAGAACAAAGGTAACTTCTGACATATCTGTCTTTTGCCTGGCCACGTCGGGTACCATACAAGTAGTTTTATAACAATAGAAAGCATGTTACTTGCCTCTTCTTCGATAGAATTCGCTATGACGATGTCGGGTAGCCACACATCATCTTGTGGCCACAAGAAGCTTTCAATCCCAGAGTAATCACTCACGTTCCAGGCCAAAACCTCATCATACCATTCGCAATACAGTCGACCGAACGTAGACAGCACCTGTTTTCATAAAAAAACACATCCCTTTGAACTATATCTTCCATTAATATAGTTCTAGTCATGTCAACCTTTCACAACATTTGTTAGATTTAGAAAGCTAAGCAATTTTAGAAACGATATGTTAAACGTCTCTTGAGTTTGTTAACCATAACAATTAAAAAGTCTCACTAAAACTCATACGAGAAAAAAATAATATGAGAACGTTTGAATTCTGAAGATGTTTTGAGGTTTTGAATAACTTAAAAAGGCTAAAGCTAATTTGCTAATAATACCTGCTTTGCCGCATTAAAATTAGTACTTAAATTCTAACCTTACACAATATTGTATATCCTCTTTCTGTATAATTCTAAGTTTTGAAATCACGCCAAGGACTGCAGATTGAAGCAGTATAAGTCGTATTATGAAAAATATCAACAAAATACCGCACTTTATTTAAGAGACTTTTGAAGTTTAGGAAGCTGTGATTGACTCTCTTGCACATTAATAAAAACATCTTCCCTCTCATCACTTGTGTCTCTTATAAGCATGGCAGTTTTACAATTTTAATACTGTCTCAACGTCCACTTGAACGACAGTGAAATTATTGTTTTCAACACCAGCAACGTTTCAAAATCATTTTTGTCTCTCAAACAAAATCCCAGATATGTACACTTAATAAGTTCACTTAGCTTCAAAATCTGTTCCAGTTTTATAGTTGCCAAAGGCAGCTTCTTGATGTCAGTCAATTTTTTTTTCTAATTTATAAATAATAATATTTAAAAATCATAGGGAAGACCTTGCAAATTAGACGGGTCTGCGAAATAGCGTTTGGCAAATTCTTCTGTCGTAATTATTGAATATGGTCTTTTTTAGTTTCATATTACGTTTAATGAAAAAATAGACTTTACTTTGAGAACTGCATTTTGTTTATAATAAAAATGTCTTCTGAAAATTCTTGACCGATATGGAATGTGCCGTGACAAGTTCATAACTAAAACTTCTGTTTTGTATAGAGACTTCTCTCTCTCTCTCTCTCTCTCTCTCTCTCTCTCTCTCTGTCTCTGTCTCTCTCTCTCTCTTTCTCTCTCTCTATCCATCACTTTCTAACTATCTTTATACCTATCTCTCTCCCGCTGTCTATCTCCCTATCTCTCTCTGTCTATATCTCTCTTTCTCTCTCTCTGTCTATCTCTCTATCTGTCTATCTCTCTCTTTTTCTATCTCTCTCTATCTCTCTCTTTATATCTCTTTCTGTCTATTTCTCTGTCTCTATCTCTGTGTCTACTTATCTCTCTTTACTTACCTGTGAATTTTCGTCCAGATCTATAATAGACAGAGGTTCAAACACCATATATATGTGTGTGGGTCCGCCAAAGATAGTAGGGCGAATTCGTTTGTCGTAACCATTGAATATGGTTGTTGTTAGCTTAATGGCCCGTTTGATTTGAGAGAAAAGAGGAGCCAGGGGTGGGGATAGTGTTATGAGTTGACAATTTTGGTTGGCAATTATATTGATCATGTCCCGCGTACAAGTGTTCAGTAAACCATTCCAATATACATCTGTTTTTTAATCGTAAAGCATAAACTGGGGGCAAAAATTATCATAAAAATCTAATAATAAAACCAATTCACCTTCAACAACACTTCCATTTAAATTCTTTGCATATTTTTTTAACATTTGTGATTACTTTGCTTCAATTACATGCAGCGACATATTCTTTAAATTCAAAAGTTTTTCATTTTTCATAACTTTACCTATTATATTTTTTAAATTCGTAAATTGTTGTCTTAACCATTTGCAGAATGACAAGAAAAAGTAATTAATAAGTGTTTGCATTACTGGATATATATGGCTGATAGGTACGAAGAACTACGCTGTGCAATAGAAGATTTGATAATCACCACATGGCAAAATTCTTGATGGCAATAAATAAACACGTATTTTAAGTCTCCTATAAGAATATTGCGTGCGACTTAATTGTAACAAGACAACTAGAAATATATTTACATGTTTTTAAAACTCTTACATGAAATTCTCCCTCTCTCTCTCTCTCTCTTTCTCTCTCTCTCTCTCGCTGTCTCTGTCTCTGTCTCTGTCTCTCTCTGATTCTTATCTCCCTCGCCTTTTTTACGTACCCTTCATCTCCAAAACTTTTAATTGCTTAAGTTTTCTCAACGCTAGTATATCTATACAATCATTATATTACAAAACGTCAAAAACCGCAGTCTACTGAATTGCATGTAATGAGTTAGTCTCACCGCTTCATACTGTGCTTTTCCGGTCTGGCCACGCCCACAGCAAAGGAGACAACAGATAATGCACGTAAACAGCAGGGTTGTCGGCGCCAGAGAGAATTCCATGTCTTATTTCTAATATAGAATAAAAATTGAAATAACTCTATGTTAAAACCTCAATTAATTCAATATTCAGTTTTGACTATGGCAAGATATGCGTAATAATAAAGCATGTATGTTTTTTCACTTTTTTAAGAGTTCGTGAAATTATGTGCCAACAATCTTCCTTGAAAATATGCCAAAACAGTTACATCAAATTATAATTGAAGAAATATTTTCTCTCGAAAAAACATAGGACACTAAACATGGAAAAAGCAACGTTTCTGAGTCTTTCTTGCAAAAAAAATATTTTTTTTTTATTATCATGACATATTAAACTAGTTAAGAATTAAATCTATGTACTTATATACAAACATGGCAAGTAAAAGCGTTAGTATCTGCCGCGACAAGCCTATACCTAAAACTTCTGATTTGTAAAGGGACCTTCAAAGTTGTTCTTGGTAATAAATAGAATCAAATCGAGGAACATGACCCCCTGCTAACGGTTCCGCAGACAGCAGAGCGGTGATTAAGCCGCGTAATACCAACTACTGAATGACGATCATTCCAGCTTGGAGAATGGCCAACTGTTAGATAGCCCTCGGGGCATTTCACCCTTGACTTGTACCTAACATTTACAGGCTTGGACTCTGGTCAGGATCCATTCTTACCTCTTTATGTTTTATAACTGCGGAGCAAAAACCCACCTGAGAACATCTTTTCCGCTGCAGCTAACTCTTAGTACCAACAGTAACGTGAGACAAAAATCATGAATAAAAACTTGAATGTGATCTGTGCCACAGTGAGCAATTAATTGATAATCAGAGACCAATACGTTACGATCTCAATTATCACACCACAGAGCCTTCCCCTTGGCAGTTAAAGAAAAGTTAAAATAACTAACGTTATTTGTGACAATAATTAAATAAATATTTGATCTGTGGGTACTTTTCACTGCCCTAGGCGAGTCTATGTTTATGTGGGATGGGGAACATGGGATGAATGCCTTTGTTATTATTTGAATGCCTTTTAAGGTTTCTTTGCCTAAAACACGTTCTAACTATTATGTATGAGTATCAATCTACAAACTCGCGCAATCCTTTAAAAAATCACATTGTATCGTCCTATTATTTACATTATGGGTCGTCAATAATCTGCTGAGTTTGAAAAGCCAGTTGCCTATGTTGTGTAAGTTATGTTTCCGTAAAGTTCAGACTGATAGTATTGTATGTTTAAAAAACACTTCGTGATCATTATGATCTTTACTAAACACAAATACTTTTAAATGAGACACCATTTAGATAAAAAAAAAGGCCTAAATGGACACTATTTTATTATTTAACATCTATGGAACTTGATTTATGTAATCTTTCAAAAAGAAATTCTAACACATGTTAGTAAGAGCGCACCAGGTTTAATATTTGTTTTGATGTCTAAACTGTTCAAAAGGAACCGTGCTTTCCTCCCCGGGGCAACTACTAGATATATAGCTCAAAAGAGAAAAAGACGGTTCAAAACTAAAGTACCATAACTAAAACTATATCCTAAAAGAACAAATTTGGGTTAAGGAAAACATCAGCTATGGTTGTGAATAATCATACTTCTTCACAAATGCCGTGATTCTTCTTCATATTATTATTGATTCACGAAAAGAGCGTTTACCGTCTTTAAGGTTCTTATCATAGTAATAATTAAGTATTATAAAATCTGCTTGATGAATTTATAATCTAAACGTACTACACCTGTTTTTGTTTAGAGTATTTTAACTTTAGTAGTGTTTGTACTGATAGAAATTATGATCAATGTATGCCATCAGGTGTTAGTCATGAAATGTTTGCCTGCAGCTTAGGTATTTGACGTTAAGTCTGGGTGACGACATATGACAAAATGCAGATTTACTGTTTGCCCAGACAACGTTTCCCGGAGTAATCGGATTGGGAAAATCATATTTATGCGCAAGAGTATTTGATAGCGCTATCGGTACATGTTAATAGGAATGTGGCTTGATTGGTGCAGAACGATCAGTGACGTGATTTGGCCTCAGCGAGCCGTCTTGAGCCTGTTACTTACATTACTTTTTTACTAATGAAATGTCAGGAAAGTTTACCCACAGATTCCTGGTATTATGGTTGGACTTGGCCTGCGAATCTGTCAAATCAGAATCAGGGCATTACTACTGGTGCGTGTTACAATATTTATGGCACGTCCTTCACTCAAAGGGCAGGAGAACTCGTACAGATCGGGGTAGGCACAATGCTTAATATATTGCCCCAATTCAATGTTTGGTAAATTATTTATTTGAAGAAAAAAAATGCGACTGAGTAGGCATCGGTGAACAGAAGCCTGTGGTTTCGTTTGCCTAACGGTCATTTTGCGTATTAAAAACTATTCGGTGACTGGCTACTTGTTTACTCAAAAGATGTGAACACATAAGATGTGAAAAGCAGGTAGACGCATAAATTTTAATAACCTTATATGAAATGTTCTACATGTATCATTTCAATTTAATCGACTGCTCGACTGCAGTATGTTTTTTCTCTCATAGTTTGTCTGTCTGTATGTCTCTCTCTCTCTCTCTTTCTCTCTCTCTCTCTCTCTCTCTCTCTTTCTTTCTCTCTCTGCTCTGTTAACAACAAATCCGAAACCTGTTTCAATAATAGTCCTTTATTTGAAACAATCACAAAGTAAAAATTTCAATTTGTTCTGAGCCAATGACTGGTTAGGGTTCAAACAAGTTTATATCATGTCCGAATTTTGAGTGACATTAGAGCTAACTTCTTGATTAGGTAATCAAGTAAAGGTTTCTCTTAATATGTTACATTTAAAATCTATATGAGGCTGTCCCAAAAGTTCGTCCAGTTTATACCATG